>JAXIVJ010005502.1:0-73488 GCA_036785665.1 Chirona hameri | reverse complement strand
ATATATATATATATATATATATATATATATATATATATATATATATATATATATATATATATATAATATATATATATATATATATATATATATATATATATATATATATATATATATATATATATATATATATATATATATATATATATATATATATATATATATATATATATATATATATATATATATATATATATATATATATATATATATATATATATATATATATATATATATATATATATATATATATATATATATATATATATATATATATATATATATATATATATATATATATATAATATATATATATATATATATATATATATATATATATATATATATATATATATATATATATATATATATATATATATATATATATATATATATATATATATATATATATATATATATATATATATATATATATATATATATATATATATATATATATATATATATATATATATATATATATATATATATATATATATATATATATATATATATATATATATATATATATATATATATATATATATATAATATATATATATATATATATATATATATATATATATATATATATATATATATATATATATATATATATATATATATATATATATAATATATATATATATATATATATATATATATATATATATATATATATATATATATATATATATATATATATATATATATATATATATATATATATATATATATATATATATATATATATATATATATATATATATATATATATATATATATATATATATATATATATATATATATATATATATATATATATATATATATATATATATATATATATATATACATACATATATATATATATATATATATATATATATATATATATATATATATATATATATATATATATATATATATATATATATATATATATATATATATATATATAATATATATATATATATATATATATATATATATATATATATATATATATATATATATATATATATATATATATATATATATATATATATATATATATATATATATATATATATATATATATATATATATATATATATATATATATATAAATATATATATATATATATATATATATATATATATATATATATATATATATATATATATATATCCATCCATTATTAATTGGTGTTTCAATGTAATGTGTGTTAAAATGGTGCAAAATGCACATTGCAAAAAATAAATATTCCTGCTAAAATATTTTAAGTGTAGAATGAAGTAAACATGCAAATTCATAGCTGCCGAGTGCCCTGGCGGGTGCTGCCACATGTGGCCGAGCTTGATGTCGGTCCCAACTCATGCATGAGCGATGGCGGTGCATGGGCCGGTTCCTGTTTTTGGGGAAATTTTGCATCTCTACAACCCAAGCATATAACACATGGAACAAGTGACAGACCTTGGATAACAGCTGCACTACGACAAAACATTAGGAAACGTGAACGCCTCTTCAAAATAGGCTAAACAAACACAGACCAATCAGAGATAGGTCTCAGTGGCGACACCAGCGCAATATTGTTACATCATGAACCGGCGGCTGAAAGCAGAACACATACGCGCACAAGTACAGAAATTAATAGTACCAAAACCCAATCCATACAAATATCACCAAACACTCCGCACCATCACAGGACGCACACGCGATGACGCCATACACCACTCGTAGGACACGACGGAGACATCATTACCGACGATTTCAACAAAGCGACACTCTACTGAACGACTATTTTGCCTCTCAATCGACGCTAGACATACCCGACACACACACAGGCACCACAAACCACCCAAAACACGCAGATACCCACTCTTGAGCGTATCACGACTACCAAACAAGAAGTATTAAGTATATTGAATTTCCTTGATGCTAACAAATCCACTGGTACCCTGACGATATACCCGTAAAACTACTAAAACTAACCGCACTCATAATCGCAAAACCCCTGTCGGAATTGTTCAATAAATCCCTTGAACTAGGAATCTACCCCAGCAAATTCAAGGAAGCAAAATCTGGCCAATCTTCAAAAGAAAAGGCACCTCGTCTGATCACGCATGCTACATACCCATAAGCATCTTGTCGGCCCTTTCTAAAGTATTCGAAAAAATTGTTTACAACAAAATGTACACACATTTAATCGAACACTCTCTTCTAACTGAAAACAGAGTGGGTATCGGCGGCACCACAGCACAGTACAACAGCTTCTTTACCTCACACACAATCTTTACAAATCACTTGACTCTGGACGAGACTTCACCGCCATATACTTGGACATTTCAAAATATTTGGATAAAATTTGGCATCAGAGCTTATTGTACAAATGCAAAAATGATTTTGGACTTTCTGGCAAACTCCTGGAATGGCTCAAGTCTTACCTAAAAGATAGAAAACATCGAGTTAGTATTAATAGAACGCTTTCGGCCTCCCAAATTATAAACGCCGGATGTCCACAGGGATCAGTTCTGGGGCCACTACTTGCTCTTATTTACCTTGACGGACTCTCAACCCGGACGCAAAATGACATCTTATTTTTCGCTGACGATACTTCTCTTTACGCATCCCACAAGACGAGCGACTTAGACGCGACCCAACATTCTCTTCAACGTGACCTAGGCGAAATGCATGCATATGGTCGAGAATGGGCCATCACTTTCAACACCACAAAAACAATACAACAAACTCTCACAAACAAGAACACCAAGCACCCACACTTGCATTCGGAGGCAATGCAATACCAAAGCACAACAATCATAAACATCTCGGCTGAACGTTTTCTACATACCTGCGATTTCATCACCACGTAAACGAGATCTGTCTAAAAGTAAACAAAACGCTCGGTCCACTCTATACTTTACCTGTACACCGTACCTGCCACAGGTACTGTGCCGGTAGCTGTGGCAGGTACCTGCACAGTACCTGCACAGTACCTGCCACGCCCCATTCTTGACCAAATCTACAAAATCTACGTGAGACCACACTTTGACTACGCAGACACTATCTACGACGGACACATCACGATACACGACGCTACTAGACTCGAAACGTTACAGAACAGAGCAGCCAGACTCACAACAGGAGCGCTTTTCCGGACATCGACTGACAAATTACGAACAGAACTAGGATGGGACAAACTGACAACCAGACGACGCATCCACGGACTGACATTGTTTCACAAACTGAGCCACCCCACACATCACGTTCCCGGTTACATCACAGACATCATACCACGAACACGAGTACAGGACACAAATAGAGCGCTTAGGAATGCAAACAAACACGCACAGCCACGAGCGGCCCCACACAACTTCATACCAGCGATCTTTTTTCATCCAAACAAACAAGCAGTTCAATCAGCTACCGGAAACAACACGAGGTCTCACGCACACTGCTTTCAAAAATCATATCATTGAGCAGCTGGGATTACCAAGTCCTCCGCATTTCTATACAGATGGGTCAAAAATGGGTAATATTCACCACTGAGACCATTGAGAAGCGAAATGTCCCATTTGAATTCTCATTTATTTCAACTCCAAAAATCGGACACACCAGCGGTCCTGCGGTCACCAAATGGAAAATGTTAAACACTTTATACTTGCATGCCCCAAATACATCCTCGAAAGAAACGCACTGTTCGAAAATTTGTAAAACACACTGCATTGTGATTTCAAAAATATCCCGACCTACATCCAACTCCAAATCCTCATGCATGGACGGAATCTCGGCGGCGGCGATGGTCGCGCGGTGGCTAAGTATCTTCAGGCCTATATTTTAAAATCAAGAAGATTTGACTGCGATAGTAGCAGATACATTTTTAGCGGACGAGCGAGACGAGCCTGGCGAGGTGTGCAGTGACGGGCGGGCTTCTCTTAGCCATATGCCTGCGGGTCTGACGTAACGGCGGCGGTGGAGGTACTCGATAAAATGTATGTTTACTTTGGGTTGGTTCCTTGACTTAAGCGCTTATAAGCGCTTCTGTGCCAATTCACCCTTAATTTGTATTTACTTTCTATTTCTGTTAATAAACGTGATGATGATGATGATGAGGTCATTCACTTGACCTGGAAGGTCATTCGTTGACCCGAAACCTAAAAATTGCATTCCGTTAGATGCCAAAGATGACAGGCAACATGTTGGTTCTTACCGCGTTGCTCTACGTTGCTTGGTTTAGAGTTAACAGGGGGTCTTTTTAGGACCCCCCCCCCCCCTGTAGGGCGAAGGTGAAAACAACTCCCGTAGGGCGAGGGTTAAGGCCAGGATCAAATGATGAAGAATCTGGGAGCCCTCTTACCTCATTTTTTCATCAGATGATCTGTTCTATATGGTTTTGCTTTTCATGCGCAAGCTGCACACTTGGTGGTATATGTATGACGGTCCCACCATATGACGAGAGCGGGCGAACTTGAGGGGAGGCCAAACGCGGCATGGGGCAACGCCCACATAATAAATCACATAATCCTCATTTTCTACACTTAGCTCGGTGTCGTTGAAAGCAATCCCTCTTTCGGTGATCCAAACAGTTGCTGCTGAAGTCCTCCTGTCGATCAGTTTGTCAAGATCCTCCAGTAGGAAGGCCAAAAGTCACATGGCAATATCTATATGGGAAAGACATATTAGTTAGTTTGAGTCACTGGGGAGGCCAAGGGTCTGACGGTGATGGGAGGGGAGGTCAGGGGTTTGACAGTGAAGAGAGGAGGCTATAGGGGTCCGACGGTGATGGGAGGGTCTGATGGGAGTCAATTATTAGTGAGGGTTGAATGAGAGTGGATGTTAAGTAACCTACATTAGACGAGAGTTGAATCAGAGTAAAACAATTATTTGTGTCAGAGTTTAATCGCAAAAACAATAATAACCCAACTGAGACATCTAGTCGAGCCATAGTCTCAAATGTCAAAAAATGAGTCGAGTTCAGTCAACCACAACAAATGATTACACAACCCTGATGACATTCAACCTTGGTGAAGCGGCCCCAGACTGATGCTCGAACAGTCACGAGTGGAACAGGATAGTGAAGAAAATGTATGCTGGTATACGCGTTGCTCAAGATTTCATCTTATTAGCACGCGCACTGCCGGGGGTTCGCGCCAACCACGAACTTCCGGGGGGGGGGGGGGGGTGGTGACCCCCCCCAGATATAAAAAAACGCGTAACGTAGAGACAAGCAGAAAACGGTGTTAGATAGCTCGGGACAAGGTCTATCGAAAGTACATCGATCTTGTTTGGTTCAGGTCAATATTAAAGTAACCAGAGGTCACCAAAGGTCATATTTTTCCGTTTTAGGACTTCGCTTCGAACGCCCTCAAATACCACGGGAACTATGATAGCTAGGAACAAACTAAAAAAGCAATCGAAATCTCTGGAAAAATGCAGTTATATTTGGTATTCTTAAATTTGAGCTCAGGTTTAGGCTCCAGAGGTCATCAAATGTCAAAAGGGCTTTTTTTGGCAAACAGGTTTTCGCAAATAGCCTTTCATCTAATAAACATAAGGCAATAATTGTGACGCCATCGTGTTAGTCTCGTAAAGGCGCTTAGAATCATATTTTTGTTGACCATGTTAGGTCAACTTACAAATTTGTCCTCAGGTCAATGTCAAGTGGTGACCCAAGTACGTCATTTTGCTTATTGGGAGACGTGTCTCGACGAGACAAACACATTGGTGCCGGTTTCACATATCTATCTGTATTCTGTCGAGCGTTTTTGACAACAACAAAAAATGTTGGTTTTACAACAACAACAAAAAAAACACGAAATGATGCAAAATTAGAAAATTATCATCCGGACTACCGAGGGCCCTCAGGTCCCCTCCAGTCCGATACGTTGTTGCCTCTGGTATAAAGGCACGTTGGTGCCCCTTCATAGCCCAAGGGACGGGATGCATGAAGTTACATTTTTTTCTTCATAATTTAGCAATTTTGATAAATTATTCAAAAAAATGTAACTTCATGCCTCCCGTCCCTTGGGCTATGAAGGGGCACCAACGTGCCTTTATACCAGAGGCAACAACGTATCGGACTCGAGGGGCCCTGAGGGCCCTCGGTAGTCGGGATCCGCTTCCATAGGCGATGGAACAGGGTCTGATGGAACCGGGCTCCGTGCCCCCTTAAATTCAGGGGGATGGGTAGGCGGGGCATCAATGCCCTGGTGCCCCCATCAAATTGCTGAAAACCCACCTATTTTATGCGAAATGGTGCCAAATTAAGAGACAAAAACGCGCCGCTTCGCGGCGCATATTAAAGGGATATTGCCACCTCGCAGGCCAATATGGAGTTTTTGGTGTGTATCGGTAGATTAAGCATGTCCGATTTCACCTGCAAAATGTGGTTCCCGAAACTCTCCCCATTAGATCAAAAAATACATTTGCACCACTCATGATTGGCGCACATTCGTAAAATTTGAGTCGCGAATTCATAAAATTGCGATTGATACAAAAAATAACCGGGAAAAGCCTTGTTCTTACGAGCTATAGACCCAATCGCCACAAACGCCCCAAACGCCCCAATCGCCCCAAACGTAAAATCCTTCGTGAAAACGGCTAATGCCGGGTTAAGCTGTGCGACTTTCAAAGATGGGATCAATTCGGCAAAACTAGCAGTGATTGTGTCATATAAAAATGTGCATGCTTTTATTGAGAAATAGGCCTATTTGACCTGCGTCAGTTTCCGCTACGGTGTGTTTTCTTTCATTTGCAGCATTTCGCTGTAATCATGATACTTGTCATCGAAAGCTTTGCTAATATCTGTAATATAAACATCGTTTGAGTTATTAATGTCATTATACACCATCTGGCATGGATCAGTTACAATAACTACATATGTATCGTATATGTCATGTGTGTGTGCATCTGGTCGTATAGCCTATAACAGGGGTGTAGGCTGTAGCTTCTCCAGACAAGTTGGGGGAGCTGGGAAAAATCGCTTAAAGTGACATGAAAATCCACGCAAGTACAGATGTATCTCCGGACTTGACTCACTTCCTCGTCCAAGTATGTGTGTTTGGAGGGGGGGGGGGTTGAAGCCACCTCAACTGAATAGGATCCTACATCTTGCCTATAACTTGCACAGGACAGTTAAAATGTGCATCTCGCCAAACAATGATCACCTGTTTAAACTTGCCCTCCGCCCCCCCCCCCCCCAGTGGCCGTTTTTTGCCTCGACTGGGGGGGGGCAGGAGCCGTGACTGGGGGTTTTCCCCCCTAGTTAACATGTTAGACGAGTCCTTGATGCCCCCGCGCGTTCCCTGCACTGAGCGTAAAAAACAATGATCTTAGGAGAAAACTTCATGAAAACGGAAGTTTTTTCTCGAGTGATTGAATTTGAAGCTTGTATGTAGGTATCCTTTTCTTTCAATTATAAACAAAACAGCGCACCTGATGCAATTCAAGCAGCCTCGTGACGCTTAACCCGGGAATCTGCCCTCCCTCCCTGTTTTGCTTAATAACTTGAAAACTATAATATATATCAACGTGAAATGTTCAGTGCCAATTCTACGTCTTAACACCGAAATCCAAGCAAATTGATGTAGTATTTTGGAGGAATGGAAATTTAGCCTAAAAATGACACAAAAGTAGGGACAAATCACAGAAGTCAAGCACTTTGGGAGCCAAATAAAAAACGAAACTTAACCACCTGAAGCTGAAAGACGTATACAAGTTTCTGCTCAGGTCCACCATTAGTTGTCTAGAGGAGATGTTGCAATGAGTTGAAGAAGGAGTGAAAAATTTATAAGTCAAATTGTAAAAAGGAGTGAAAAGTTATTTTCTTCGTGTGATTTCCCACCAATAAATGGCAATTCTATAAGGACACCGGGAAGACCCCAAATTTCGCCTAGTTAAAGGGACTATCCCACCTTAGCACTATATTTGAGTTGAGATAGCCATTTTGATGGCTTGGCATTGAAATTAAGAATGGTAGCAGTTAAAACAACCACAATGATCTAATAAAAAAATGTTCGAGTTTAATTTTGACATCTGTAAAACTAAGGCCCATGTGTATTTGAATAGGTCTCTAAACCAACAGCGTCGCCTCTCTTTACCCGACTGGTAGTGACAGTCGACTTGTTTTAGGGGAACCTTGGAGATATTTGCTACGTTTCAATGGTTTGGTAATTGGTTTGTTTTGTATTCAAAGCGCCAGAATTGGCTCGAAATAATAGTGCCCATACTTTGGCAGCGTTAAGGATTTCTGTGTAGCTCTCTAAAGCTCAATATGACGTAATCAACCCAAATATTAAAACTTAACTTTTTATGAAATTGAGCACTGTTTGCGAGAAATAAATGTCATAATTGTGTTCGGCAGCAATTACTTCATATTTTGCACCACAAGCGGCGTACATTTTACAACTTTTGGAAAGGTGGGACAGTCTCTTTAAGGTTTCTAACATGAAACACCCCTCTTTAACACGCGCTCTGGAGGGCCTCTGATAATAACACGCCTTGGAGGGGAAGGGGGATTTCCCACCCACCCTATGATCTAAAAAAAACACGCAACGTAGCGACAAGTGGAAATAGGTATTCGATAGCTCAAGACAAGTTCCATCGAAAGTATATCGTTCTTTCTTTTAAGTCAGGTCAATATTGGGGTCACCAGAGGTCATCAAAGGTCAGATTTTCCAGATATAGGACTTCGCTCTATAAACCCCAAAATATCTCGGGAACTATATGATAGCTAGAAACAAACAGAAAACAAAGTAATTGAAAGCTCTTGAAATATTCAATCGCCAACGTGTACTCAAATTTGAGCTCAGATCAATAGTTTAGGCTGCAAAGGTCGTCAAAGGTCAAAAATGTTATTTTTTGGCAAAACTGTTTTTCGCAAATAACTTTTTACCTAATAAAGATAAAGCAATACGTTTGACCATCGTGTTTGTCGTGTTAAGGCACTTTGAGACATGGTCATGTTGACTAGGTTAGGTCAACTGAGAAGTTTGACCTCAGGTCAAGGTCAAGTGGTTACCCAAGTATATCATGTTGCATATTGGGACACGTGTCTCGACGAGACAAACACATTGATTCCGTTTTCACTTATCTATCGTCATTATGTCGATAGTTATTGACAAAACAGTTTTGGTGGTCACGAAATTGGCCCGACCTGTATAGGTCACCGATATTTAAAAAAAATCCGAGATAGACAAATTGTAGGTATTTATGACCTTATGAAATCCTGCAGCTCTGCTCGATTCAATTAAGGTATATTAATCATCGCATATTGATTATGGGGATGTATGCATTATTTTTAAGTACTACAGTAGATTATAGGTGCATACAACTACCTAGGTACAACTACAAAAATGACACATTTGCGATATTGCGTTTTTTGTTGGTGGCGCCCCCTTGAGCGATGGCGCCCCTGATCGGCGAGTTGCCACCCCAGTCAAAATCCCTTAAAATACGCCCTGGGGAGGCTCAGCCCAGCATGGGGGGGGGGGGGGGCGGCTCGGGCCCTCCCAAAGAGATATAAAGTTCCGCCCCTGGTTAGCGCAGCTTGGCTGGTAACCATCCATGAAGCTTGACAATCATCTGCATCGCTGGCAGCCAGCGACCATTAAGCGCGCACAGCCGGCAGTAAGTACCCCCGCTCCCGCCTCCACCTCCACCCCCGCCCCCGCCCCCGCCCCCGCCCCCGCCAGCCAGCAATGCCGCCGTGCGCGTCGTTATGTTAACGGTGTCGACGCTTGACAAACGTCGACCTGTTAATGCGCTGAGGATCGGTGCATTTTGCTCTGGATAATACAATCATCGCTTGGACGGTTGGCTGGGTTCGGATAAAGACAGAGGCAGGCGTTGTTAACGGACCGGAACAGTGAGCGAACTGCACACCGGACCACAACGCCTCGTGGACGGTGAACTGCACACCGGACCACAACGCCTCGTGGACGGTGAACTGCACAACGGACCACAACGCCTCGTGGACGGTGAACTGCACACCGGACCACAACGCCTCGTGGACGGTGAACTGCACAACGGACCACAACGCCTCGTGGACGGTGGACCAAATTACGCCAATAATGACCCGAAACAAAAGTGGACCATATGAAAAACCGGACCGCTTCCATTGTTCTACAGTGAACGACACCGGACCATAACTGTCCTTAATTAAAGGATGGACCACACCAGACCTGTATCCCTGACCTGACAGTCTGACAGCCCGCCTGGCCGACACACAGACGCAGGCCGATCAGCCTGACAGCCCTCTGACGCCGTCAGCCGTCAGCCGTCAGCCGTCAGCCGTCAGCCGTCAGTCGTCGACCCCGGCCGCAACATTTCCCAGAGAGGCTATTAGAGGCATACAGAAGCAGGCGGCATGAAGAACCACTTGCTTGCTTCAATTACACCAACAAGCGGCCGCAATGGACCGACTGACTGCCGGGGGTAACAGGGCGGACGGGGAGTCCACTGACTGGAGGGGGGGGGGGGGGTAACAAAGCGGGCGGGGAGTCCACTGACTGGGGGGTAGCAGGGCGGGCGGGGAGTCCACTGACTGAGGAGGGGGGGGGGGGGGTAACAGAGCGGGCGGGGAGTCCACTGACTGGGGAGGGGGGGGGGGGGGGGGGGGGTAACAGGGCGGGCGGGGAGTCCACTGACTGGGAGGGGGGGTTGGGGTGGGTGGGTAACATGGCATATATATATATATATATATATATATATATATATATATATATATATATATATATATATATATATATATATATATATATATATATATATATATATATATATATATATATATATATATATATATATATATATATATATATATATATATATATATATATATATATATATATATATATATATATATATATATATATATATATATATATATATATATATATATATATATATATATATATATATATATATATATATATATATATATATATATATATATATATATATATATATATATATATATATATATATATATATATATATATATATATATATATATATATATATATATATATATATATATATATATATATATATATATATATATATATATTTACAGGGTGTTCGTAGATGAATGATACAAAAATGAACTTGATTCATGAAAATTCAATTCATTCATGAAAAAAACGCACAGTGTGGTTGAAAATGTTTGGACATTTCATATTCATAACATTACACTTATCTTGCTTTGGTATGCACATCACAGTAGGTGCTCGAAATGACCCCTCCCCCTTCTGAGCCACACACAGCTCCGTCCGCCTACGCGTATGTCGGACAACCTTTCGAAGACTCTCTGCGTCCAGGTTTCTGACTAGGTCCTCCACGACCTGCTTTAGCTGCACGATCGTGGTTGGTTGAGCTTTATAGACCTTGGTGGAGATACTAGACCACAGGCTGAAGTCAAGACACGATAGATCAGGGCTGTATGGAGACCAGTGGTGTTGGCTCTTGCGGCTGATCACCCGATCTCCGAACTCCAAACGGAGCAAGACAATAACCTGCTTAGTGACGTGTGGGGTGCCCCATCTTGCTGAAACCAGTACTGACCTGCTGTTGCTCTGTGTCGTACTGATGGCCAGACCACAGTTTGTAGCATGTGGAGATAGGAGGCACCGGCCACGGTCCCAGTGAACCAGTGCAGGAGGCACTTCCCATCCACCACACCCAACCAGGCCATGACCTTCGGTTTGTTGCGGCTCTTGCATTGCGCGATCAAGTGGGGGTTGATTGGTGCCCACATCACGTCGTTTTTGCAGTTTGGTTTTTCTTGCAAAACAAACCACTTCCATCGCTCCATAGGAAACGTTCAAACCATTCCTCGTCATGTGTGAGCCAGAACTCACAGGCCGTCAGTCTTGAGTTCCTGTTTTGGACGGACAAGGGCCGGTCTCAGGGGCCGGCGATAAGGCCTCCATTTTAATATCCGCCTGAGGATCTTCCAGACCGTTCCGAACCCTATGTTTAACTGGTTGGACGCTTCTCGCACGTGAGAGTTTGGGTGCAACTTGAAAAACGCTTCAACCTTGTCGATTTGCTCCTGTATCACGCGCCCCCTTCCGGTTGTCTTCTGAGGCCTTAGGGAACTTGTCTCCTTGAATCGTTCGATAAGTATCACGAAGGATATCCGTGCCGGAACCTTTCTTGGGGAGGAAGGGTGGGACTGGTTCCGAAAGGCCCTGCGAACATTCTGAACTGACTTCAGTTCTTCATATTTAAAGTGATCCATCTCGCCTGATCCTTCGAAAACGGGCCGGTGTACCTAAAGTGGCGAACAGGGCTTCTTGGTAAATCGCTCACTGGTGACAACTAGTCTCACTAAATTGCTCAAAATGATAATAAACTAAAATTTCCAACCACTGACTATAATCTAAGGCACAAGCGAACTTAAACAAATTAATTGCTCGTGCACGATTATATATATATGTATATATATATATATATATATATATATATATATATATATATATATATATATATATATATATATATATCGAATTCATTAGGTCGTGTCTTCTGAATTGGTGATATTTTTGTGTAAATCTTCTATGCAGACGCACCATACCAATTCCTTATTCCATGTCTAATAAATAATATTAAACTTAAGTCATGCCTACTTCTGAAAGGAATTCGCGCGTCTCTGTACGCCAAGGGTTACCTCTCCTGCCTGTCCTTGTCCTGAGATGACAACACTACCGCTCTACGGCGTAGGTACATTTCGGGTAGGGTACTAGCCCATAGGGTTCACGTGTTAAATGACCCATTTTCGGGAAGTTATATCTCCGATTCTGTTTAACCGAATTAGATGCAACTGCTTTCAAAAGACAGGTCGTTCAATTATCTTGTGAAGATTCAATTCCCTTTGTTCACGTAACCCAGCCAAATTCCTACGGCGTACAGGGTGAAGATTGCATTGCACGCGGCACCGGCCGCATCCGCGTCTCGGATCGCATCCCGTTTCTCCGCGCGGATGCGCCCCGAGCCAAATAGCGCGCGCCTCTCAGCTGTTGTGTGGCCTTTACAAATCGCAATGTCCCAATCGCTAATTAGCCGCACCCTATCTCAAGTAAGCATTTCTACTACCGCTGCGATCTTTACGCCTATATGATCCTCCGTTTCGGAGATATTCAAATCGCCTGATGCGTAAACCAGCACTGTTGAATATTAACTTGCCTTTGAAGCTGTCGACTAGTGTGTCACTTTCATAAAATTCCTGAAACTTGACCAAACCGATACCAATTTCATGGCAGCTATGCTGACTAAAAACCAAACCAATTTTTCCTATCCTGAAAATGACCGATTATTGACCGATTTTCAATATTGTTGGAAGAGGTTGACAAACGAAACTGCTTATGTAAGCACATTTTTAGAGAGATGGATTCAGCTTTGGCCCAAACCTCGGTCCAAGGTCAATTATGGCAAGCTGATCACGAATATGACCTTCATTTTTCTGTTCAAGGTCATCTTCAAAGTCAAAATCGAGGTCAAAAGACGGGGTACCGCATAACGTCCCGAATTTATTGCAGGACCCTTCCAAAGGTGATCCCAAAAGATAGACAGTGTCTATACTCTATATCCACGTCCGTCACCATGACCTGACCCGTGACCGTTGACCTTGGAGGTCAAGTTCGAAGTCGAAGGACGGGGCACCGCATAACATACCGAATGTATTACCGGATCCTTCCAAAGGTGGTCCCAGATGATAGGCAGGGTCCATATATAACGTCCGTCACCGTGACCTAACCCGTGACCGTTGACCTTGGAGGTCAAGTTCGAAGTCGAAGGACGGGGTACCGCATAACATACCGAATGTATTGCCGGATTCTTCCAAAAGTGGTCCAGATGATAGGCTGGGTCCATATCTAACGTCCGTCACCATGACCTGACCCGTGACCTTTGACCTTGAAGGTAAAATTCGAGATCAAAGCACGGGGTACCGCATAACGTCCCGAATATATTGCCGTTAGATATTGCCGTTAGATATGGACCCTGTATTTCATCTGGGACCACATAGAAAAAGATCCCGCCATTAATTCGGGACGTTATATGGTACCCCGTCCCTTGACCTAGAATCTGACCTCCAAGGTCAAAGGTCACGGTTCAGGTCACGGTGACGGACGTTCTAAATGGACCCTGTTTATCATCTAGGACCACTTTGGAAAGGACCCCGCCATAAATTCGGGATGTTATGCGTTACCCCGTCCTTTGACCTCGAATTTGACCTCCAAGGTCAAAGGTCACGGGTTAGGTCACGGTGACGGACGTTATATATGGACCCTGTCTATCATCTGGGACCACTTTTGGAAGGATCCGGGAATAAATTCGGGACGTTATGCGGTACCCCGTCCTTTGATCTCGAATACCTTGAAGATGGCCTTAAACATAAAAATGAAGGTCATATGCGTGATCAACTTGCCAGAATTGACCTTGGGCCGAGGTTTGGGCCAAATCTGAATCCGTCGCTGAAACTGAATTGTCGCTGAATAAGTCGCTAACTTCACGGACGTTCTTAGCATCCGGTATGTTGTCAAGTTTGGTGAGCGTTTGGAGTGTTGTTTCCGAAAATGTAAGTATATTTGGCCATCTAAACAAACGTATCCTAACTGTGAGGAAGTGATAATTACGACAGCTTAATAATTATCATTACTGCAGCCTCAAAGGCAAGTGAATATTCAACATTTTTTTTTTTTTTTTTTTTTTACCCGGACCGGCCTATAGCCATATCCCGGGTTTGGGGAAAGTACTTCTGGCAATTTGCCAGGCAAAGAGTTACGTTAGTCGGTTTATGGGAACCCGAGCAAAAAAGGGAATAGGGTAGCTATTTTACGTTAAGTGAATTCTTCACAGTAAATCTAAAGTCTATCTTACGTTAAGTATTTCGTTCAAAGTCAAAGTTAAAATAAAACACGAGACACATACATACACAATATATTTCATACACACACAGAACAGAATACTTGTACAGTGTCAGAGTTGATGGAGCCGTGGGGTGCCGTCATTGCAACAGCGGGAGACTGTTGCCAGTCTCCCTAGCTCCGGCGCCTCGGCGAGACCTGGTTGTGGGGTGTGTTTAGCTGGGCGAAAAGTCCTAAATAATAAAAAACCCAGCGTCTAAGGCAAAGGGGAAAAACCTGCGCGGTGGGCCAAAAATGCGCAAGGCAAAAAACCCCTGTTATATTTGTTTAGCTAAACGTGTTTGGTAGAAATAATCTAAGAGGGGACCTATCAATACAAGATAACTATCACCTAACAGTGTAAAAAAGGTTTGACAGGGTGGATACTGCACCGCAGCGCAGTGGACACTGCACCGCAGCGCAGCAGCCACCGCACCGCGGCGCAGCATCGGCGAGTGATCTGGTTTGGCAGGGAATCATGCCGCCGCCAACGCAAAATCGCACATCAGCCATCGGCGCCCCATCGCAGAAATCCCCCGCCAAATCAGCCACGCCACGAAGAGCCACGGCCAGAAACCCTCGCCGCGGGGCCGAGATCCAGCAGGGGGTCCCCGCAACAAGACACCGGCAGCCAACGCGCAACCCCACGTCGGCAGCCGCGTGATTTTAACATAATTTAACATGCTGCACCGCAGCGCAGCGGACACTGCACCGCAGCGCAGCAGCCACCGCACCGCGGCGCAGCATCGGCGTGTGATCTGGTTTGGCAGGGAATCATGCCGCCGCCAACGCAAAATCGCACATCAGCCATCGGCGTCCCATCGCAGAAATCCCCCGCCAAATCAGCCACGTCACGAACAGCACCGGCCATTCGCCGCGCGGCCGAGATCCAGCAGGGGGCCCCCGCAACAAGACACCGGCAGCCAACCCGCAACTCCCGCGTCAGCAGTAACTTGATTTAACAGTTAGTCAGGAAGTTATTTCTGACTGGTTTGGCAGGGAATCATGCCGCCGCCAACGCAAAACCGCACATCAACCATCGGCGCCCCATCGCAGAAATCCCCCGCCAAATCAGCTACGCAACGAACAGCCAAGCCATAACCATTCGCCGCGCTACCAATCCAGCAGGGGGCCCCGCAACAAGACACCGGCAGCCAACACGCTACCCCACGTCGGCAGCAACCTGATTTAGCGACCAATTTGACAGGGAATCATGCCACCGCCAACGCAAAACCGCTCATCTACCATCGGCGTCCCATTTCAGAAATCCCCCGCCAAGTCAGCCACGTCACGAACAGCGCAGGCCATTCGCCGCGCGGCCGAGATCCAGCAGGGGGCCCCCGAAACAAAACACCGGCAGCCAACACGCAATTTCCACGTCAGCAGCAGCACAATTTAACGGTTAGTCAGAAACAACTGAATGAAGTATTTGTTGGAGGTGATTTATTATTTCTTGTTGAACCGTCTCAAATTGCGGCGGTAGCGGTTACTTTCAGAGGGGCTGGGGTGGGGGGGGGGCTATCCGGTATTATAGGGCGAGGGAGCTGGGAAGGAGGGTGGGGGGGGGGAGGGATGGTGGGGAGAGGGACCGACTGTCTTCAGAGAGAGGAGGAGGGTGGGAGTTTGGGAGTTGGCGGGTGACGGCTCTGATTAGAGAGGCGTCAGAGTCCTCAGCGTCAGCGTCAGCGTCAGCGTCGGAGGACTCGACCGGGGACTCCGCCAGAGATTCGGCGGGGGTGGGAGTGGGTGCCGCTGGGACACTGCCAGAGTCCAGAAGGGACTCGGCTGAGATGGGGTGGGGCTCGGCCTGCTCTGCCGTCGGTGGGGGTGGGCACTGCCGCCGCTGTGACGGGGCAGGCGGTGGCGCCGGTGGGGTGGACCCACTTGAGGTCCGACGGGAGGGCGCGGGTGGGGTTCGGTGGGATGGGGGCAGCGGGGGCCAGACGCTGGGGGCCAGCGCTGGGATGGGAGGTGGGGTGGGGGGGACCGCCTTGCGGGCCCGGGTCTGCTCGGCGGCTAGCGCTCGGGCAGGGCAGTCACGGGACCATGCGGGGTGGGCGGCCCCGCACGACACGCAGCGAGTGGCTGCGGTGTCGCCACCGACACATTGGGCTGTGTCGTGCGTCTCGGCGCACTTCCCGCAGATGGACTGGCGGGCGTGGCACTGACGCTGGTGGTGGCCAAACCGCCAGCAGGCTCTGCACGGCAGTGGCCCTTGCGTCCACTCCTTTACTGTGACTACTATGTAGCCACAGTAGATGCGTTCCGGGAGCTGTAAGCCCCGGAAACGCAGCCGGACCATGGGGTTGGGGCCTGGTCGCTTAGACCGCATCCGGACCACTTCTGTCACCCCCTGAGTCACTAGCTCCTGGAGGAGCACGGTCTCAGTCAGATTGCTGACTTCGGGGCACAGGATGAATCCCTGGCAGGAATTCATGTGGTCCGGGGCCGTCACCTCACAAGCCTTGTCCATGAAAGACGGGATGGCTAGGAGGGTGGCAGTCTGCTGGCCAGACAGGGTCTGAACCAGCAGAGCGCCGGAACGGATGGGGCGCGCGCTGGCCACCTCTCCGCAGAGGGCGACCAGTTGGCGGCGCACCGCGAACGGGTTGGAGTACCTCATGGTCACTCCGTCCTTCCTCTGAATGAGGAGGAGAGCAGGCCCGTCGGGTGGCGAGGTGTTGGGGGGGGGGGGAGCCAAGCACCGGGTCGGTCCAGGCGAGGCTCCCGAGGGGAGCCGGGGGTCCAGGAGGACCGTCCGGGGGGCAGACCCCTGAAGGGGGTCGGGTGGCTTCGGAAGGAAGCCGGGGGGTGGCCGCGCGCCGGGACGGGAGGGGAGAGACTCCTGAAGGGGGCCGGGCGGGGGGGGGGTCGCCATGAGGGGACGGAGGGGCGGGGAAGTTGCCATGAGGGGGCGGAGGGGCGGGGAGGTCGCCATGACCGGAGGAGGGAGGGGAAAGTTAATAAATAACCTAAGTTACGTTAACGTGGCACACACGGCAGAACGTGTTGCCAGCTGCAATTAATCTAAAGAATGAAGCGGGTTCTCTACCTTGCAAATTGTGGAAATTACGTTACCTACTTAAAAATATCTAAGGGCTACCTATCTAAGGGTCTAACGGCCCTGCCACAAGCACGTGGACAGGGTCCCGCACCCGGAAGCGGTGGAGAGCTGGAGAAGGCTGGCTAGAAGGCGTCCGTAGGTCCGATGTCGATGAAAGGATGAAATATTCAACAGTTCTGGTTTATGCGTCAGGCGATTTGAAGATCTCCGGAACGGAGGATCGTAGGTGTAAAGCTCGCAGCGGTACTCGGTAGTAAAAAATCCTTGGTTGAGATATGGCCGTTTCCACCACGGCAATGGGGTATTTTGTAGGGGTAAATATCCCACTAAATACCCTATACGACGTAAATCAGTTGTCCGATGTATATACGCGGCTGCGCGGCCGACCTTTAGTCATGCTCGTCATGTTATACCCGGCCAAGCACATGCGGCACCTTATATACTTTTGGGGTTGTAGCTACAACTGCATCCTCAAAAACTACAACCCCAATCATGAATATTACAACCCCAACATTGCCAGTGAATGCCTACCCAAGTAAATAAATACTGTAAACGGTACGCAAAACCAAAGGATTTTTCACCAAAGGATTTTTCAATAACAATCATAACAAAACAATTAATAAATATATGAACAGAGAAAAGGACAAACTTTAAAATGTTAGTAAAGTTTGTCATAAAATAACATTTAAAATCCAACAATAAGTAGTACAACATGTTATCCCAAAATTACTGAGAAAGACTATGTAGGTACCCAGGGGTGTAGGGTCATATTCAGTTGGGTCATAAACACTATAGAACAACACTACTTACTGACAAACGGGTAACATTTTTGTCAATTTCAGACACCCACAAAATGGCAATCTATAGGTGTTAACATAAAAACATGAGCAAAACAAGATTGAGTGTAGCATATTTTACATTGGGCTTAGTTCTGGATAGGTCACACATTTAACATTAGAATGCACCCTTACGCAGTTGGCAAAAGTTATATTACATTTTGAGCTAAAATATGTTGGTGAAATTGACACTTAATGAAGAACTTGAACAATTTTATAAATATTTTGGTGTGTGAAGACGTGAAGGCATACCAATCATCCTGAGCTGGAAAAAGACCACAAATAATCATAGACCTAAATCAAATGAGTTTAAATTTAGGATTACCACAACCTTCAATTTTTAGCCAGACAAACATTATTTTCACAAGATATACCTGGTCATGGTGTTGAAAAGTAGAGTGCCACATCAGTAAAAGCCATTTTAAAAGAGAATATCCTAATCCAACATCAATCACACAAAACGC
This sequence comes from Chirona hameri, assembly GCA_036785665.1. Lineage (NCBI taxonomy): Eukaryota > Metazoa > Arthropoda > Thecostraca > Balanomorpha > Balanidae > Chirona > Chirona hameri. Next base: position 54,235 of record JAXIVJ010005502.1, on the reverse strand, counting down.
ATGTGAAGTTAGCATAAATATTGAAAGCAATAGCCATATACAAGGGCAAAATAAATGTACATATTTGACATAGCTGCGTCATATTTGTCTCTTGTATTAAGCTACGTCAAATTAGCAGTAGATTGATATTGCCCAGTATCAATATCAATCTATTGGGCAATCTACAATTTTGAGGCACGTAGCCTCCTAATTTCCTGAAACTTGGCAGGTACGTCCTCCTTGCCACGTTGAACACGAAAAACGTAAAATTAGTCTGGAATACGGGCTACTCTCAGAGTTATACCGTTTTAGAGATCTACAGTTGTGAGTCCTGTCGCCTCAGAATCGCCTGAAACTTGGCAGGTAGGCCCTCCTTGCCACGCTGAACACGAAAAACGTAAGATTAGCCTGGAACACGGGCTACTTTCAGAGTTATACATTTTTTAATTTTTTAATGTCTGTCTTCCTTTATTTTGAGACGAATGCGCAGGAATTGGAAGCTTTCCGCGTCAAGTTAGCCAGATATTCAACTGACAGACATTCAAAACTGAAAACGTTACAACTTTAAAAGTAGCCCGTATTCCAGGATAATTTTACGTTGTTCGTGTTTAGCGTGGCAAGGAGGACCTACCTGTCAAGTTTCAGGCAATTATGATGCGACGGGCCTCAAAATTATAGATTGAGCAATATCAATCAGCTGCTAATTTTACGTACGTCTTATATTATTCCTAAAAGGCAGGGTATTAACCCTCGCCCTACAGGACCCCCCTCCTGAGGTTTTTCTTGAATAACTTTTTACACATGCAATGCATCTTGCTGAAATTTTTGGCAGTTCAGTTTAAAACAATTATACGTAGGCTGTTAAACTTTAATTGAAATTGGTTGAGTAGTTTGGGAGATAATCATGTTTTGAGGACGTCATGTTGGTAAAAAAAATGAGAAATATTTACAAAATCATAGAAAACAGAGTTTTGAAACACATTGCAAACGCAATTCACCAAAGATACAAAATGGCATTCTCTTTAAAATGGCGATCTCGGATTTTCAAAATTTTGGGTTTTAGACCCCTAAAATGAAAAAAAAACTTTTTTTATTTTAAATCCCATAAAATAAAAACTTTCAAAGATATTAGAAAAACCGGAATATATGTGAGAGTACTGAGAATGGACAATATCCATACCAAATTTCAAAGCAATATCTTCATTTTTGACTGAGTGATGGCTCTCTTAAGTGTAAGAAACTGATGACGTCATTTTTTTCATTAACGTTTTTTTTAACTTTTTTTGACAAGATACGAACAAATAATTACCTTTTTATTGTATTTCTGAGCCACAACTGGTCTAGGAACATGCCTTTTTATTTACATTTATCAATTTCTCATTTTGAGGTTTTCTGCAGAGTAAAATATCTGTTCTGGACGTGGTAAATCCGAGGTCATTCACTTGACCTGGAAGGTCACCCGTTACCTGAAACCTAAAAATCGCATACCGTTAGATTACTCTCATGACAGGCAACATGCTGGGTTTTGCCGCATTGCTCTAAGTTGCTTGGTTTGGAAGTTAACCCGCGCGGCGCTGGGGTCTCCATCCGAACGTGCGGTGCTGGGGGGGTAAATTTTACCCCCCCCCCCTCGTATCTTCCGAACCAATAATCGCAGCGAGACGCGCAAGGCGGCGATCGAAAGCTCTCAGTGAGAAGAATCTAACGCATGCCCGAAATTATTAACATAAGATCACATGTCAGGTCACAGTCAGGTCAAGTGTCAAAATGTAAGTATTTGGGTTTTTGGGCTATACTTTCCATCCAAAGCCTTGTATTGCAACTATTATCTCACAAAGTGCTCACAAATGTATAATGCATCTCCCGTATAAGTAAAAGTGAAATTTTAAGCAAAGGTCAAGGTCAAGGTCAGGTCACAAAAGGTCACAGGTCTACGAAAGCCATGCGACACATGTTGTATGGGTTATTTTACACGTATAATTCGATAGAAGCAGCCATTTGCACAGCCTGACACCATATAATCGCCCTCAGGTCAAGGTCACGTCACAATAAGGTCAAAATTTGAAATTGATTAATCTAAATAAACATTGCATGTTTCTAGACTAGTTTTGTCTTCGAAATACAGTGGTGGCATCTATTTGTCTGTATCTGGTCAGTAAAAGCCAAAAACGCAATTAAAAAAATGACGTCATGAGTTACTTATTCTTAGAGAGCCATAAGTCAGTCAAAAATAAAGACATTGCTTTGAAATTTAGTTTGAACATCGTTCATACTCGGTTCTCTAATATATCTTCCGGTTTTTTGAAAATCTTCGAACAAAAAACTTTTGTGGAAATTCTTCCCCAAAAATAGGTTTTTTGCATTTTTGGGGGTCAAAATCCCAAAATTTTGAACATCTGAGATAGCCATGTTAAAGACAATGTTATTTCCTTTCTTTTGACGCCTTTTATTTGCGATTTGCATCAACACGCTATTTTCTACGAATTTTCAAACATTTAACGTTTTTTCACCAAAAATGACATGACATGACGTCACTAAAACGTCATTATCTCCTCAAAATTTTCACGAATTTCAATAAAATTGTAACACAAGATGTAGAATTGATGCACCATCAGGTACTACAAGTTTCACTTTGATATCTGTCATAGTTTTCAAGTTATGGGGAAAATCCGGGAGGGGGGGTAAAATTTACCCCCCAGCGCCGCGCGGGTTAACAGGGGGCCTGTCAGGCACCCCCCGTAGGGCGAAGGTGAAAAAAGCTCCCGTAGGGCGAGGGTTAATCCATCACTGAAATGACCACTTTCTCATTGACTTCCATGTTAACACGCGCCCTGGAGGGCCTCTGATAATTACACGCCCTGGAGGGGGGGCGGATTTCGCCCCCCCCTATGATCTCGAAAACCACGCAACGTAGCGACAAGCGGGAAACGACGTTAGATAGCTCGAGACAAGCTCTTTCGAAAGTATATCGGTAATTTTTTTTTTCAGGTCAATATTGAGGTCACCAGAGGTCATCAAGGGTCAGATTTTCAAGTTTTCAAGACTTCGGTTCGAACACTCCCAAATATCTCGGGAACTATGATAGTTAGCAGCAAACGGAAAAAAGCAATCGAAAGTCATTGAAAAATGCAATCGACATAGGTGTTCTCAGATTTGAGCTCAGGTCAATAGTTTAGGCTCCAGAGGTCATCAAATGTCAAACAGGTGATTTTGTTTTCAAAACTGTTTTCTCCAAATAACCTTTTACCTAATAAAGATAAAGCAACAATGTTTACGCCATCGCGTGTGTCTTGTCAAGGCGCTTCGAATCATATTCATGGTGACCGGGTTAGGTCAACTGAGAAATTTGACCTCAGGTCAAGGTCAAGTGGTGACCCAAGTTGGTCATGTTGCATATTGGGAAACGTGTCTCGACGAGACAAACATATTGGTACCGTTTTCTCTTCTCTATCTTCATTATGGCGATAGTTATTGATAAAACCGTGTTGGCGGTCACAAAATTGACCTGACCTTAGGTCACCGATATTAGAAATCTGAGATTAACAAATTGTTGGTATCTATGACCTTATGCAGTCCTGCAAGATTGAAACCGATCGGCGTAAAACTGTGGCTGTGGTACTACTGCAAACGTTTTGGAGTTGAGGCCATCACGTGACATGGTCTGGTGACCTGACCTGATATGACCTGAGGCCAAAATTTTACATAATGCGGGAAGTTCATTTCTAAACAGGTATACAAAAAACGGCGGCGCTGCGCGCCGCCGTTTTTGCGCTATCCTCGAAAAACCAGAGGTGTGGGCGGATTTCGCCCCCCTCCAGGGCGCGTGTTAAAGCATTACTATTTATTTCTCAAGCTTTTATCCTAACCTTACCTCACCTCACCTCACCTCATCTCACCTAACATAACCCTTGGAGCCAGTTTACATATTTTTAGAGAAGTCCATCGGCCGAAGCCCGAAATCCTCAATATGTTGTGACGTTTCGGTGATTTTAAGTCATTTCGGTGATAAAGTTAGTCATTTCGGTGCTGGGATTAATTTATTGCCTTACTAAAATAATGCTGTTTGGTTCTCGCCTAATTTGTTTGCCTTGTGCATGGGTGGAGAATCCTATAGGGCAGCCCCGGCTGCGGCCGGGGCAGCCACTTTTGAGAGACCTTCTTTGCAAGACCTTAGTTATTATTTAAAAAGAATACAGAAACGAAAATATAATCCCAGCATAAAAATGCATACTTGGTACGACTATCTGTGCAAAATATGGGTAAAATTGCGCTATTGGTGCGCTTTCGAAATGGGGGGGAGGGGTAGTCAAAGGAGGCTGAGCCTTGCCAACTTTGTCTTAGTGAACACCTCGGGCAGGTCAGAAAACTTATATTTTTGGGGGAGGCACAGTTGGGGTCGTTATCTCCGGTCTAAAGGAGGCATATTGTCCGATCTAAAGGGGTGACGCCGGCACTCACGACTCAAGGGGCGCCACCTGCACTCGAGAGTGGCACCTTCGGTGTCCAGACGCCCAGGAGAGGCGCCCTCAATCGTGACCCCCTTCCCCCCGCATGTCAATGAAGTTAGCGACGGATTCGGATTCGAATTCAGCGTCGAGTAGCGATTCGCTTCAAAATGTGGTGACAGGTCAATTGGGGCACACTGTTCACGAAAAATGCATTCATTTTGACATTCACGGTAATCTTAGCCGAAGTTATTGTCCGATCGCCAAAATAATGGTCTCATTCGATTCCTCGGGTCGGATGAGACCAGATGAGGTCGGATGGTCGGATATATAGCCGTAGCCTTCGCAACCTCACTCGTAGCAAATGACATTGGCCCTCAATTTCAAGATCAATGGCGATTGGATGATAACTTCGGGTCGTTTTGAGTCCTTTGACCTTGAAATTGAGGGTCAATGTCATTTTCCACGAGTGAGGTTGCAAAGGTTATGGCAGATACTGACCCGAGGAATCGAATGAGACCATTATTTTGGCAATCGGCTTCTACCTTCGGGTCGTTTTGAGCCGCCCCGTCCTATGACCTTGACAATGAGGGTCAATGTCATTTGCCACGAGTGAGTTTGCGAAGGCTGTGGCCCGAGAATATTAACCCGAGGAATCGAATGAGACCATTATTTTGTTAATTAGACAATAACATTGGGTCGATATTAACCCGAGGAATCGAATGAGACCATTATTTTGGCGATCGGACAATAACTTCGGGTTATTTGTCCTTTGACCCTGAAAATGAGGGTCAATGGCATTTGCCTCCAGTGAGGTTTCGAAAGCTGCGCCTAGATATTGACCCGAGGAATAGAATGATACCATTATTTTGTTTTGCGATCGGACAATAACTTCGGGTCGTTTTGATCTACCCCGTCCTTTGACCTTGAAGATGATTTTGAGGATGACCTTAAATGTCAAAATGAATGTCATTTGCGTGATCAGCGTGCCCCAATTGAACTGTTCCCACATTTTGAAGCAAATCGCTACTCGACGCTGAATTCGAATCCGATTCCGTCACTAACTTCACGAACATCCCCCGCCACGTGCCCCCTAGGGCCCCTTGGTTGCGCCCCTGTCCTCGGCCGGGGCAACTTTGAAAACAATTATCCACCCATGGCCTTGTGAGTTGTGGGAAATATCAAATATGTTATATGTATGTTTATATCTCACTGTAATATATCAAAGGACCGGACCTGGACCATTGGCATCACCAGGAGGTGCCTGTCTTGCAAGAAATGGCTAGTTGCTGAATCACACCATTTATGTACAACCTTAATGTTGATATTGGCTAATTATTGGTGTGTGAGCTACCATGTGGTAGTCTTTGCCTACTTTGACCTAACATGATACTTTCAATTTTGTTTTAAGATTGCACACCTTTCTGTTGCTAAAATGCGTCAGTAATGAGGTAATACAACCTATGTTCATTCCAAGGTGTTAAACTTCAATTTTGCATACTTCGTTTTTATCATTAGTCGCTTTTACTACCCTCCCCCCCCCCCCCCCCCCGGTCGCCGACTCAATTACAACCCCAACGAAAAACAAAAAGTTCCGCCTCTGCGGCCAAGCACTGAAGGTCATAGTAGAATCGCTTGTACTGTCCGTCGTAAGATACTGTTTGTCTGTTTATGGATCGTGTGGAACCAACCAATTGCGAAGAATCCAGAAAATTGTGAATTTTTGTGCCCGAGTAGTAACCGGTAGGCGACGCAATGAACATGTATCGGATGCGATTAGACTGTTAGGATGGCTTACGGCAGAGCAACTCATAGATTTTCGCACGATATGTGCTGTGCAGCGTGTTATCTTGAATCAGGAGCCTGAATGTCTGAGTCATACAATCGGTCCGCGTGCCATTGATGTCCATGGACATGACACGCGTCGTGCTAGAAACTGGACGTTGCCACGCATACGCACCGAGTCCAGCCGACGAAGGCTATGCTACCGTGGTGTTTCTCTACTGAACACATCTGGATCCTACAGGCCCCAGCTTTCGTACCACTTTGAAGGCTGCCATGAGAGCTGATGGTACCTGATATTTAGATGGGAGTGCAGATCTGCCACTGTCTATCTCGTCTTATAGTGCGTGTGTGTGTGCTTTTAATTGAGTGTACTTTAGTATGCCTGTTTAAGTGTTTTGCTCCTCAACCTTAGTGTTGTCCCCACTGCTTTAGAAATATGACGTGAAAGGGTGAAAAGCCACGATTATTTAGGTACGTGGATATTTTTCGAATAAACTGGTAACTGGTAACTGGTAACCTTCGGTCTCAAATACAAGTCCTGCGCTCCGCCAGGAACGGAAGTTTAGTGAGAGCGTGATAGGCAGGGACGTATACGTCCTGTCCGTGGCGGCTACCGTGACGTGACTGCAGACATATCCGTGACGTCCTGTCCGTGGCGGCTACCGTGACGTGACTGCAGACAGGTCCGTGAAACTGCAGCGTGCTCCAGCGCACGTTCAGTTCCGCGATCATTTCTGATTTTGTTATTGTGTTATTTATGTCCGCGGCCTGTCCAGCTGTTTAAGTGTGAACGATCGTTGGCCGCCGGTAAATGTCCGCTCTAGGTCCGAGCGATGTGCTGTGCTGCGGCTGTGGGCCGCATCCCATCCGTAGCGGCTACCGTGACGGTGAACACATCACGGTCACGTGACTGCAGACCCGTGACGTTGCAGTGGGGTCCAGCGGACGATCAGTTCCGATCTTTCTCTGAGCCGAGTTGCTATTTGACCGCCGCTCACTCGGTTTTTGTCGCCGAGTGCTGATCTCAGCTCGTGTCTGCTAGTGGCTGCAACAGGCGGCCGCCGGCTATACCGTCAACGCCGTCCTTTCCCCTGCACCGCCGTGTCGGACAGGTAAACATAGAACATCAAAGTGAAGGTTGACTGAATACATTATTGATGACGACGTCTGTACCTGGTATGAGCAGTGAGCCGGTGTTCTGTTAAGGAGTTGATGAATCGTTTGACGGATAGAGGTTGGGCTTGGGTGGCCCAGTCGGCAAACCGTTAAAGGTTTTGAATCCATGGGTTCCGGGTTCGGGTCTGGCTACTGGCGAGGCCTTCGTTTCCCTCGCTTGGGTCGACGTGAGAGACTCGATGCCAAATGACTGAAGTCGCATCGTATAAAGCCACAAATACCACCACCATCTGAAGCTTCGGAGCTGCGAAGGCTATCGTAAGCTGCTGAATAGGAAACACGCTAGCCATGCACGGTTGTTTTGCCGACAGTAAAAACAAAACTTGAGTTACCTATAATGTTTGCGCTTTGCCTTTTACCCGGTTTCCAGCGGTGTGACCTATGCGTTGATGGAAGTGTCGTGTGAAGTGTTATTGCGTGATGTGCCAAATTGGTTGTGAGCATTCGGTATTCGGTAACCGGACTAAATGAATGTCATTGGAAATTTCCGACCCCAATTACAATTATAAGCACCAGAGGTTATTTAAGGTCATCTGAGGTCAACAGACATCAGTAACCTTGAATGACCTACAAAAATAGACTATTGATTTACCTTTGCGCATATGTGTGCATGTTTGTGCACGATCTATCGCTTCTAACGAATTAGCTATCCTCGGAAAATGACAGGGGGCAAGAGGGCCAAATTTTAACCCATCGCAAGGCGAGCGCGTTAACCCGCACCCCGCTGGGCACTAAATTTTACCCTCCTCTCAGATTTTCTCATTAACTGAACTATGATAGACATCAACCTCAAACTTTCAGTACCTTATTTTGCATCAATTCCACGTGTTTTCACAAAATTTCAATGAAATCGGTCAAGTACTTTGAGAGATAATGACGTTTTAGTGACGTCATATCATACTTTTTTGGCGGAAAATCGCTACATGTTTGAACAATCGTAGAAGAACGATTTTTTAAGCAAACTGCAAAAAAACGTCAAAAGAAAGGAAAAACATTCTCTTCAAAATTGCTCTCATATTGTTTTGAGTTCTTGACCAGAGAATAAAAAAAAATATTTGGGAAAGAATCCAGAAAATCAAAATTTTCGAAGATATTGAAAACCGGAATATATGTTGGAGAACCAAGTATGCACAGTACCCAAACCAAAGTTTAAAGTAATATCTGTATTTTGACTAACTTATGGCTCTCTATGTATGATCAACTCATGACGTATTTTTTTTAGTTGTATTGTTTGGCTTTTATTGCCAGATGCAGACAAATAAATACAACCACTGTATTTCTGGGATAAAACTGGTCTAGAAACATGTTTTTTGTTTGGATTAATCTATTTCAAATTTTAATCTTATGTGACCTGACCTTGACCTGAACATTTCACCTAAAGGTCGTTATATGGGGTAACATTGTGAAAATGGTTACTTCTATCTAACTATACGCGTAAAATAACTCATAAAATATGGGTCGCATGACATTCGTATACATCTTGCCAATAGTTACCTTTTATGACTTGACCTTGACCTTTGCTCACAATTTCACTTTAGCTTATTCGGTAGATTAATTATACCTTTGAGAGCACTTCGTGCAATAATACTCGCAATCTAAGACTTTGAATGGAAAATATGGCTCATCAACTCAGATACCTCGATTTTGACTGTTTACCTGACATGTGACCTTATTTTGAGAATTTACGGGTATGCTTTGAATTTATCTCATTGACAGCTTTTGATCGCCGCATTGCGGGTCTCGCTGCGGTTATTGGTTCGGAAGATACGATGTGGTAATATTTACCTCTCCCCGGCGTTCGGCCGGAGAGCGGAGACCCGCTGCAGCGGTGTGCAGCTCAAAATATGGCATAATGAAATATGGCATAATTGATCGCTGCCTGGGGTACCCATTCAAGCTGAAAGAAGCACCTCAATACCTAGCGCCAGTGGAGTGCTACAATAAGCGCTAATAAGCGCTAGTCTTATGCAGAATAACGGTGCTTCGAATGTGCTATCTGTAGCACCCCGGAGCCAAGCACAGGTAGGGTGCTGAAATTCGGCGTATCAAGGACCTTTTATGACCGCCATCGTGGTGCAGCTCAAGAACCCTGGGGTGTTGCTGTAGCATGGCTTAGTATACCACGGTGCTAGCTCAAGAACCCTGGGGTGTTGCTGTAGCATGGCTTAGTATACCACGGTGCTAGTTCAACAACCCTGGGGTGTTGCTGTAGCATGGCTTAGTATACCACGGTGCTAGTTCAACAACCCTGGGGTGTTGCTGTAGCATGGCTTAGTATACCACGATGCTAGCTCAACAACCCTGGGGTGTTGCTGTAGCATGGCTTAGTATACCACGGTGCTAGTTCAAGAGCCCTGACGCGTTAACGTAGCATTGCTTTGCTGCTATCTGAAGCACCATACGAATGCTGTTTTTCGGCGAAATGGATTAGCACCTTTAACCCGCGAGTTACTGGGGGGGGGCTATTTTTTGCCCCCCCCTCCCGTTATTTTGCAATAACTTCTAAACGAACACCCATATCGTCACCAAACTTGCAGTAACTTCTCTCACATCAATTCTACACATTTGGCAAAAATAACAATATGAGGCTATGATAGGTCAACCGAGAATGACGTCAAAGTGACGTCATGTTCTTCGGTTTTTGTTGCAAAATAATGGTTTGCAGAAAACGCTGTCAAAGGTACGATATTTGAGATAAACTAAATTGTATTAAATCAAATTACTGACAATAGACCGACCTATCAAACTGCCATCTCGGATTTTGTAGTTTTTTTTTAATTCAAAATTTTGAGAAAACCAAAGACATTTTTTTTGTTTTTACAAAATGTTCAAGAAAAAATCAGAATTATCCAAAAACCGGAATATATGTGATCGAGACGTATGCGGTGAATATGTGTACCAAATTTAAAGTCGATATCTTTAAAATTGACCGAGTTATGACCTTTAAATGACAAAAATCGACCACTTCTCACAGCATTACTATGACAAAAACGCATTTCCATTTTTGCTTTTTACTTCTATTTATATGGAACAAACAATGTTCTAAGGTCATTTTTTGCGTTCTAGACGAAAAACAAACCCATAAACATGTGTTACAACGCCTAATGACCGTAATCTGCAGTTTGACCTCGTGACCTCGGATGACCTTGACCTGACCCAAGGTCATAAACAGCTTAGAAAGGTACTTAGAAGTGTCAGACACACGAATCATACCGATTTATCAGCAGCTTATGCGTTTAATATCGCAATTTTGCGCGACAATTCCATCCATAGAAACCTTTTGACACGGTCAAACATTTTGTACTTGACCTGACCTGTGACGTCATCGGTGACCCCGAGGTCAACAATATTACGTTTCCCTCGATAAATTTCCCAGGGCTATCGAATGCCGTTTGAATTTTTACATTCGGCCCAGTAGTTCCGGAGATCAGAGGGGGGCAAAAAATAGCCCCCCCAGTAAGTCGCGTTATGAAATATACCCCAGTAACTCGCGGGTTAACCCGCGAGTTACTGGGGTATATTTCATAACGCGACTTACTGGGGGGGCTATTTTTTGCCCCCCTCGGATCTCCGAAACTACTGGACCGAATGTAAAAAATCAAACGGCATTCGATAGCCCTGGAAAATGTATCGTGGAAAACATAATATTGTTGACCTCGGGGTCACCGATGACGTCACAGGTCAGGTCAAGTACAAAATGTTTGACCGTGTCAAAAGGTCTCGATGGATAGAATTGTCGCGCAAAATTGCGATATTAAAGGCATAAGCTGTCGATAAATCGGTATGATTCGTGTGTCTGACACTTCTAAGTACCTTTCTAAGCTGTTTATGATCTTAGGTCAGGTCAAGGTCATCCGAGGTCACGAGGTCAAACTGCAGATTACGGTCATTAGGCGTTGTAACACATGTTTATGGGTTTGTTTATCGTCTAGAACGCGTAAAATGACCTTAGAGCATTGTTTGTTCCATATAAATAGAAGTAAAAAGCAAAAATGGAAATGCGTTTTTGATGCATAGTAATGCTGTGAGAGGTGGTCGATTTATGTTATTTAAAGGTCATAACTCGGTCATTTTTGAAGATATCGACTTCAAATTTGGTATACATATTCAAAGCACACGTTTCAATCACATATATTCCGGGTTTTTGATAATTCTGATTTTTTCTTGAAATTTAAAAACAAAAAATATTTGGATTTCTCAAAATTTTGAATTTAAAACAAAATCAAAAATCCGAGATAGCAGTTTGATAGCCCGGTCTAATGTTAGTAATTTGATTTAAGACAATTGAGTTTATCTCAAACATCGTACCTTTGACAGCATTTTCCGCAAACCATTATTTTGCAACCAAAACCGAAGAACATGACGTCACTTTGACGTCATTCCCGGTTGACCTATCATAACCTCATATTTTTCCTTTTGCCAACATGTGTAGAATTGATGTGAGAGAAGGTACTGCAAGTTTGGTGACGATACCGGTGTTCGTTTAAGAGTTATTGCAAAATAACGGGAGGGGGGGCAAAAAATAGTCCCCCTCCAGTAACTCGCAGTTTAAGGTCCTAAATATTTTTAACAGTGTAGGAACGTCACGAAAAGTGTGGGAGGGGGGAGGGCAGTGCAAATTTTATCTCGTTTTGGGAGAACCCCAAACCCCCTATGGAATACTCTTTTTTTTGCAGATTTGAACTGTTCTCGTCTTGGCGAACCTTTTGCCATCCAAAACTTTGCTCACCAAGCAAAAAAACAAACAATATTTTAGCCCCCCAAATGGCCGAAAAGTGAGGGGGCAGCCCCTCACTTTTTTTAGGGGGTAGCCCCCCCCCCTCCCTATTCCCATGCGCCTATGGAATGATTGGGTTTAGAAGTCGACTTGTGTTTCACTCTGCAATAAAACATACCGTCAGCTGACTAATTATTCTTCTAATAGGTACCTCAAGGCTACGATAAACTAGGCGAGGTGCGTTACTGAAGTATGTGGGGGGGGGGGGGGTCCCCAAAAGGTATCGCATAATTATACAAAACGGGTTTTTGCTTCCATATGCGTTAATAGCTGATTCCAAGTAAACTACCCTTAGTAGCCGTTTTCACAAAGGATTTTGCGTTTGGGGCGTTTGGGGCGATTGGGGCGATTGGGGCGATTGGGGCGTTTTGGGTAAATGGGTCTATAACTCGTAAGAACACGGCTTTTCCCGATTATTTTTATATCAATCGCAACTTTATGAATTAATGCATTTTTCTGGAAATTTCATTTTAATGATAACACCATAGAGTACATAAAATTAACAATTTCATTTTAAACTACCTCTGGTGATGCCAGCTGGCTGTGGTGGTTTGGGGCGTTTGGTGAGACTCCATCTTGCCCGAATCCCGGATGTGCGGGGTTCGGGAAATGGTCATATTTTGCAACGACATGGTTTTCAGGAATAATAGCTTATTTGAATGAAAACTAGATGAATTAGTCCATTCATATTTTCCGTAATATTCCTCTTTTGATAGCAAGGATTAAGGATAATTAGCGATTTCGTTTTGATCATTTGTTGTAAGATCACGAGAATGCTGGCTCCGGCTCTGCGCTGGCTCCGCGAAGGCGCCGCCGCCCGGTAACCATGGCGACCACGTGACTCCGGCGCCAGCCGGCCCGTCACCATGGCGACGAGCCAGCCGGTCGCCTGACGTCACGTTGCGCATGTGCAGAGCAGTGGTCTGCGCCCAGCCATGCCGTCCGTTCGATCTAGAGCAGCCATTTTTGAGTTTTCAGCACCAGTGGCTGCTGAAAGCCCGCATGTTTCATGGGTTTATAAGTGCTTTTTCTGAGGTTCTTTCAGCTTTTTATGAGATTCATCAATTAATCAATTGATCAAATCAAGAACATTTGGTGTGATTCGTTGCTTAAATAAATGAGTAAGGATTGTTCCGGTTTTCAGAAACCAACGAAGTTACCGCTCTAAATTGGACGATCTCAGCGGGACGGAGCGACGATGAATTAAGGCCTGTCTATGCTTTTGACATTTGATTGCATTTGTCATCATAATATTATATTTCTTTGTCATTAATATCTTCAATTTTGCCCTAACTAAGTGTCAATTGCGTATTTTATTTAATCAAAGCTGATTATCTAGTATACTTGTTAGCCTCTTTTGGGGCGTTTTCAGTATATGTTGTAGAAGGAACTAACGAAACCCAAAATTGCCAGATTTTCTCAAGAATTTGAATATTCAAAGCAAACTAACGGGAAATATTGAATTGTAAGAGCATATACTTATACATTAATTCATAAAATTGCGATTGATACCAAAAATCACCGGGAAAAGCCGTGTTCTTACGAGCTATAAACCCATTTACCCCAAACGCCCCAATCGCCCGAAACGCAAAATCCTTCGTGAAAACGGCTAGTAAAAGCTACGAAGATTGTATTTTAACCCTCGCCCTAGTGTGTGAGGGGGGGGGGGTTATTTTGACCCCATCTTCCCTGAGGTTTTTTGGAAATAGAGGCACAACGGCGGCGGGCATCGCCGCCAAATTTTGTACAACTATTTGGGCATCAATTACCCACATTGTGTGCAAGTTTTGACCTTATTTCATCTCAGGTCAGGTGATCAGGTCCTGTCAAGTGACCTTACCAAAAAACATGTTTGAGGTCATGCCAGAGCCACAGTCTTTGTCCCAGAGATTTGAAACTTGCAGGATTTCATAAGGTCATAAGTGCATACAATTCGTTTATCTCGGATTTTTTCCGGGGACTTACGGTCAGGTCAATTGCGTAACCCATTATAAGTTAATTGGAAAATATACAAATGCTTCCTATTCAGAGAATATTCATTAGATCAGGCAAATTCTTTCGGAATCATGCTATTATACCTAATTATTGATGACCCAGGTGCAATTGTTGCTCAGTGACTTCTGCAAGGTTAGCTGAGGTCATCTGAGGTCACCAGCACTTGTGTGCCAATAACTCTTGACATAATACAAATAGAGACGTGTGAATGACACCGCCGTGTTTGCATCGTCGAGTTGCGTCGCCACATATGCAACATGACATACCTAGGTCACCAAATGACCTTGACCTGAGGTCAAGTTTTGAAGTTGACCTAGCCAGATCACCATTAATATGTGTCCAAGCGCCTTGGCGAGACAAACACGATGGTGTTATTATTGCTCTATGTTTAACCGATACAAATTTATTCACTAACAACTTTTTGGAAAAATGGCCTCGTAACCTTCTGGAGCCTAAACTATTGACCGCTAAAAGCTGACGACACCAAATTTCCGCGATTACATTTTTGCAAGAGTTTTCGATTGCCTTTCCGTTTGTTCCTAGCTATCATAGTTCCCGAGATATTTGGGTGTGTTCGAAGCGAAGTCCTAAAACTGGAAAATCTGACCTTTGATGACCTTTGGTGACCTCAATATTGACCTGAAAAAAAAATACCTCAGGTAATTTCGCATGTCTTTGTGGAGAGTTTTCGAACGCTTTTACATTGATTTTCGAGTTAACATTCATGGGAAGTATCATACATTACACTGCTGTAATGGATGGGAGAGCGACAATAGTCAGCATCTCCCGATTTGTCTCGCTTTGTTGCTTTGATAAACCTCGTCTCGTGGTGCTGCGGCATCCGGCCAACCCCGAATCGCTGGGTGATGCTGGGGGGGGGGGGGGCAGATTCCTAATATCTGATTATTTCCGTTCAACGCCTACAGGCCTAATGTTAAAACAAGAAAAGCTGGGGGAGGGGGGGGGGGGGAGTACACGTCCCCCGTGACCCTTGTTGAAATGGGTCAACAATACATTGCTCATTGCTGTAGTTCTACATTACGACCAAAGCATATATTCGTATAATACGAATATTACTGGACCACCACTGGCTCCCAGTGGAGTCAAGTTGTACGAGACGAATGTTAGGTGACTGTGGCATTATTTTGTCAAAAAATAAACTATGCTACCATTGACTGCGCCTCTCTTATTAAAGGTTGTTTGCAAGTTGGAGATATAAATAATGCTGAGAGTCATTGTGACACATTTTACGTTTTGTCTTCGTGTTCGTGACAGTCGTGACACTTTTTGCACCTCTGAATTTCTGAATAAAGAATAAAGAATTACAGCGCCACTTGCCATTGCTATGGTGGCGCCATCGTCATGGAATTAATTCAATTTCAGGAGACCATTTACTGTTTTCAGGAGACCATTCACTGTTATCAACAGCTGACTGCAGCTGATATCAAAAACATCCCGCAGGCTCGATCCTCGGTCGGGACAGATTTTTCTTATTCGTTGACTGCATGATGGTCTCAGTGTCCATGAGACATTTTGAGTGTGGGTGTGCTACTTGCCTTGAGATGTTCTTTTTCGATTTAGTTAGATTCCCTGCTTTGAGTTCCCATTTTGATCATGTGACTAATTATCCAACCTTATCTATATGAACCTTGGGTAAAACGTCCCATGGGGCCTTTTACCCTAGGACCTGGTAAGCCGTTTTACCCCATTGCGTGTTTTCGAACCTTGGGTAAAACGTTCCATTGGGCCTTTTACCCTAGGACCTGGTAAGCCGTTTTACCCTATTGCGTGTTCTCGATGAGAAGCGGCTGAACCCTGCAAACGAGCAGGAATCCAGCAATGAGTGAAATGTGTATTTCTTCATTAGATTAAGACCTTCAATATGACTTTTGGCATTTGGAAGTAAAGTACACTGATAAAACAACGCCCCTATTTTAGGTTTCAGAGTTCAATTTTCGGGTTCATTTTCCCTAGGCAAAATAGACCACACGTTTTGAATATTTCTGCTAAGCTCGTTGGTCTCCTTGATACTCAAATGGAGACTAATCTTGATTCCTGTTTTCGAGGTGCTTAAAAGAAGACTCTCCTTGTCCTTCAAACTGTTCGATTCTGAAACTTTTTGTTTTCTTAGAGCGATTTTCAGTTTCACAATGAAACCTTTAAAACAAAATTATCAACAGTTTTCTCAGTGTATAGGTACCTATTAAGATACATAATTCCTAGCTTATTTTTAGCACCGAAAATAAAGAAACGCCCATCAAACCCATTTGACTTGTATCACTCCAAAATGTTACAGAAAATACATCCCCTTTCGTGAGTTCACTGACTACATGTTGCTTGTTTTGCAGAGAATATAGCTTCCCTCAGAAGCAAGAACCGTTTAAATTTCGATAACATTGGGTGGGGCGTTTTACCCAAGTCTTGCCCAGCCTTATCATATGGTGTTTTGTGTGTGCTGTTTCTCCAAGCATGCTGCTACTGAGTCAAATCAAACTGTTCTATACCGTATTATACCACCTAAAAGCTTGCTCAGTCAGGGAAGTGTCAAGTATCTGTGCATAAAAGGCGGCGTAGCTGAAAACTCTTCACGAAACTCTTCCTATTATTTTAGCATTTCCTACATCCACCTAGTGATTACCTCTGCAGCGGTGACGTGGCACTCATTTCCTTGGATTAGGGCGCACAGCTTCAGTGGGCTCAGAGCTCACGTAACGCTCAATACCGCAAATCTGCGTCACGTTTGTGGCGGCGCCCGGCGGTGGCGGCGCGCTGGCTGCGACGTTTTGTGTCTCAGGTGCGTGTCGGCCATCGTTTGCTGCGTGACGACCGCGGCGTGACGACCGCGGCGCAGTAGTCAGCCGTCTCTCCGTGACGACGCTGATTAGGTCGCCGACTCTCTCCAAACAGGCACGGCTGGCGTTGACAATAATTTAATAGAGCCATCAGCGGCCAATTGTTGGCTGCGCTTTGTGTTGGGCAGATTTATCGGCTATTTCCTGGCCGTCGGTCGGCGCGCTTCCTGTCGCCGCCATTACCTGTCGAACGGCCGGTCAGCGACCCGAGCACGAGCGGTGCGTCACGCACAGGGAGGAATGTGTGACAAACACAGGGAGGACTATATGACACATACAGGGAGGACTGTGTGACAAACACAGGGAGGACTGTGTGACAAACACAGGGAGGACTATGTGACAAACACAGGGAGGACTGTGTGACAAACACAGGGAGGACTGTGTGACAAACACAGGGAGGACTGTGTGACAAACACAGGGAGGACTGTGTGACAAACACAGGGAGGACTGTGTGACATACACAGGGAGGGCGGTGTGACAAACACAGGGAGGGCGGTGTGACAAACACAGGGAGGACTGTGTGACAAACACAGCGAGGACTGTGTGACAAACACAGGGAGGACTGTGTGACAAACACAGTGAGGACTGTGTGACAAACACAGGGAGGACTGAGTGACAAACACAGGGAGGGCGGTGTGACAAACATAGGGAGGACTGTGTGACACACACACACACACACACACACACACACACACACACACACACACACACACACACACACACACACACACACACACACACACACACACACACACACACACACACACACACACACACACACACACACACACACACACACACACACACACACACACACACACACACACACACACACACACACACACACACACACACACACACACACACACACACACACACACACACACACACACACACACACACACACACACACACACACACACACACACACACACACACACACACACACACACACACACACACACACACACACACACACACACACACACACACACACACACACACACACACACACACACACACACACACACACACACACACACACACACACACACACACACACACACACACACACACACACACACACACACACACACACACACACACACACACACACACACACACACACACACACACACACACACACACACACACACACACACACACACACACACACACACACACACACACACACACACACACACACACACACACACACACACACACACACACACACACACACACACACACACACACACACACACACACACACACACACACACACACACACACACACACACACACACACACACACACACACACACACACACACACACACACACACACACACACACACACACACACACACACACACACACACACACACACACACACACACACACACACACACACACACACACACACACACACACACACACACACACACACACACACACACACACACACACACACACACACACACACACACACACACACACACACACACACACACACACACACACACACACACACACACACACACACACACACACACACACACACACACACACACACACACACACACACACACACACACACACACACACACACACACACACACACACACACACACACACACACACACACACACACACACACACACACACACACATACACACACACACACACACACACACACACACACACACACACACACACACACACACACACACACACACACACACACACACACACACACACAGGGAGGACTGTGTGACAAACACAGGGATGACTGTGTGACAAACACAGGGAGGGCGGTGTGACAAACACAGGGAGGACTGTGTGACACACACACACACACATATACAGGGAGGACAGTGTGACAAACACAGGGAGGACTGTGTGACAAAGACAGGCGTGTTCGCTGCTCCCCCTGTCAGCCTGTGTTCGCTGCTCCCCATGTCAGTCCTTGTCAGCCTGTGTTCGCTGCTCCCCATGTCAGCTCCTGTCAGCCTGTGTTCGCTGCTCCCCATGTCAGCCTGTGTTCGCTGCCCCCATGTCAGCCCCTGTCAGCCTGTGTTCGCTGCTCCCCCTGTCAGCCTGTGTTCGCTGCCCCCCCCCCATGTCAGCCTGTGTTCGCTGCTCCCCATGTCAGCCCCTGTCAGCCTGTGTTCGCTGCCCCCATGTCAGCTCCTGTCAGCCTGTGTTCGCTGCTCCCCCTGTCAGCCTGTGTTCGCTGCCCCCATGTCAGCTCCTGTCAGCCTGTGTTCGCTGCTCCCCCTGTCAGCCTGTGTTCGCTGCCCCCCCCCCCCATGTCAGCCTGTGTTTGCTGCCCCCCATGTCAGCCCCTGTCAGCCTGTGTTCGCTGCCCCCCATGTCAGCTCCATGCCAGCCTGTGTTCGCTGCTCCCCATGTCAGCCTGTGTTTGCTGCCCCCCCCCCCCATGTCAGCCCCTGTCAGCCTGTGTTCGCTGCCCCCCATGTCAGCCCCTGTCAGCCTGTGTTCGCTGCTCCCCCTGTCAGCCTGTGTTCGCTGCCCCCCCCCCCCATGTCAGCCTGTGTTTGCTGCCCCCCATGTCAGCCCCTGTCAGCCTGTGTTCGCTGCCCCCCCTGTCAGCCTGTGTTCGCTGCCCCCCATGTCAGCCTGTGTTTGCTGCCCCCCATGTCAGCCCCTGTCAGCCTGTGTTCGCTGCTCCCCATGTCAGCTCCATGCCAGCCTGTGTTCGCTGCTCCCCATGTCAGCCTGTGTTTGCTGCCCCCCATGTCAGCCCCTGTCAGCCTGTGTTCGCTGCTCCCCATGTCAGCCTGTGTTCGCTGCCCCCCTGTCAGCCTGTGATCGCTGCTCCCCATGTCAGCCCCTGTCAGCCTGTGTTCGCTGCTCCCCATGTCAGCCCCTGCCAGCCTGTGTTCGCTGCTCCCCATGTCAGCCTGTGTTCGCTGCCTCCCTGTCAGCCTGTGTTCGCTGCTCCCCATGTCAGCCTGTGTTCGCTGCCCCCCTGTCAGCCTGTGTTCGCTGCTCTCCATGTCAGCCCCTGTCAGCCTGTGTTCGCTGCTCCCCATGTCAGCCCCTGTCAGCCTGTGTTCGCTGCTCCCCATGTCAGCCCCTGTCAGCCTGTGTTCGCTGCCCCCATGTCAGCCCCTGTCAGCCTGTGTTCGCTGCTCCCCATGTCAGCCCCTGTCAGCCTGTGTTCGCTGCTCCCCATGCCAGCCCCTGTCAGCCTGTGTTCGCTGCTCCCCATGTCAGCCCCTGTCAGTATGTGTTCGCTGCTCCCCATGTCAGCCCCTGTCAGCCTGTGTTCGCTGCTCCCCATGCCAGCCCCTGTCAGCCTGTGTTCGCTGCTCCCCATGCCAGCCCTTGTCAGCCTGTGTTCGCTGCCCCCATGTCAGCCCCTGTCAGCCTGTGTTCGCTGCTCCCCATGTCAGCCCCTGTCAGCCTGTGTTCGCTGTTCCCCATGCTAGCCCCTGTCAGCCTGTGTTCGCTGCTCCCCATGCCAGCCCCTGTCAGCCTGTGTTCGCTGCTCCCCATGTCAGCCCCTGTCAGCCTGTGTTCGCTGCTCCCCATGTCAGCCTGTGTTCGCTGCTCCCCATGTCAGCCTGTGTTCGCTGCTCCCTCTGTCAGCCTGTGTTCGCTGCTCCCTCTGTCAGCCTGTGTTCGCTGCCCCCCCCCCCCATGTCAGCCTGTGTTCGCTGCTCCCCATGTCAGCCCCTGTCAGCCTGTGTTCGCTGCCCCCCATGTCAGCCTGTGTTCGCTGCCCCCATGTCAGCCTGTGTTCGCTGCTCCCCCTGTCAGCCTGTGTTCGCTGCCCCCCCCCCCATGTCAGGCTGTGTTCGCTGCTCCCCATGTCAGCCTGTGTTCGCTGCCCCCCATGTCAGCTCCTGTCAGCCTGTGTTCGCTGCCCCCATGTCAGCCTGTGTTCGCTGCTCCCCCTGTCAGCTCCTGTCAGCCTGTGTTCGCTGCTCCCCATGTCAGCCTGTGTTCGCTGCCCCCCTATCAGCCTGTGTTCGCTGCTCCCCCTGTCAGCCTGTGTTCGCTGCCCCCCCCCCCCCTGTTAGCCTGTGTTCGCTGCCCCCATTTCAGCCCCTGTCAGCCTGTGTTCGCTGCTCCCCGTGTCAGCCTGTATTCGCTGCCCCATGTCAGCCCCTGTCAGCCTGTGTTCGCTGCTCCCCATGTCAGCCTGTGTTCGCTGCTCCCCCTGTCAGCCCCTGTCAGCCTGTGTTCGCTGCTCCCCATGTCAGCCCCTGTCAGCCAGTGTTCGCTGCTCCCCATGTCAGCCCCTGTCAGCCTGTGTTCGCTGCCCCCATGTCAGCCTGTGTTCGCTGCCCCCCCCCCCCATGTCAGCCTGTGTTCGCTGCTCCCCATGTCAGCTTCCACTGGCGGATCCAGGGGGCATTTAGGGCGGCCGCCCCCCCCCTCAAGCCCAAAGTGGCCTGTTTGCCCCCCCAAAAGGTTCACTCAAAAAGTGATCGTTAATGACTAAACGATACCTTATGTTTTATCTTTGTGATAAAAGTAATTGTTTGGTGAAAAAATATGGAAGTAATTTGGTAGCAATCGACATAGGCAAAAGAAACATTAGTGGCGCAAGACACAATCCGAAGGCAAGGACATATATAAGCGTTGTCTGAAGCACGGTAAATACAAGGCCATATATAGGAGGTAGAGTCATCCGGCGATTCTGTGTGATCATGACGTCAGAGCGTGACGTCATGTGGATCCATCGGCCTCCTCCGCCATTGCAGTTAATGCTATTTCGGGAGAAATAAATATCATCTAACTCGGAAAGTAAAAATGTTACGAAAAAGGAAAAGACAGCGTTGAAAAGCTCAAAACAAGGCAAATATAAATATTCTGGATCATTTTAGGCTCACATCAATATTGAGGTCACTAGAGGTCATCAAAGGTCAGGGCCTTGTTTACGGTCCCCCTGCGGTTCGGCGGTCACCAGCTGAGGCTCTAAGCCCCGCCCCTTCGATTAAATTTTGATTTGACCTAAACCACATGGAATTTGTATGAATCGACGTGTTCTGACGAGGCGAACACGATGACATCAAAATCATTGCTGTATCTATATTTGTCAAACAGTTATTTGCGAAAAACAGTTTTAACCGACTGCAGACGACATGCGCAAGAATTGACTACTGGGGTGACGTCATAAGTAGAAGTGGACACGTTACGGAGATAGGGATGACACCCCCCTGGGTAAATAGAATACTTCTGAAGGTAAGTTTGGCCATGTGCGTCAAGTTAGCGTCGTATTTGTATTCGTTTTCAGCGTCGAGTTCCGAATTTCCCCAAACTTAGCATATGGGTAGATCTCATCGAGTTATGCACGAATATGCACTCTGTTTTTACCTAGGACAAATGGTTTGACCTCCAGAGGTCACTGAAATGTCATCGCACGGGGTACCCTCTAATTGTTTCGTTTACCGTCCGATTTAATCGCAAAGGGGCTCAAATGACTCGCCGGCACCCCAGCTTGCGTCAGAAAAACAAAACAAAAAATCACCTAGAGGTCAAAGGTCCAGGTCACGGGGACGAATACGAGATTTTAAGCTTCGATACCAGCTTGTGTACCCGATAGTTTTTTACGTTTACCGTCCGATTTGCTCGCAATGGGCAAAAAGGGACTCGCCGGCACGTTAGCTTGCGTCATGAAAAACAAAAAGTCATCCAGAGGTCAAAGGTCAAGGTCGCGGGGACGAATACGAGATTTTAAGCTTCGGTACCAGCATGGTGTACCCTCTAGTTTTTTCGTTCACCGTCCGATTTGCTCGCAATGGGCAAAAAGTGACTCGCCGGCACCCTCCTTACGTCAGGAAAAACACAAAATCACCTATGGGTAAAAGGTCAAGGTCACGGGGACGAATACGAGATTTTAAGCTTCGGTACCAGATTGTGTACCCTCTAGTTTTTTTTCGTTTACCGTCCGATTTGCTCGCAATGGGCAAAAAGGGAATCGCCGGCACGTTAGCTTGCGTCAGGAAAACAAAAAGTCATCCAGATGTCAAAGGTCAAGGTCACGGGGACGAATACGAGATTCTAAGCTTCGGTACCAGCTTGTGTACCCTCTACTTTTTTCGTTTACCGTCTGATTTGCTCGCAATAGGCAAAAAGAGATTCGCCGGCACCCTAGCTTGCGTCAGGGAAAAAAAACATCACCTAAAGGTCAAGGTCACGGGGACGAATACGAGATTTTAAGCTTCGGTACCAGCTTGTGTACCCTCTAGTTTTTTTTTCTCGAGATTTTAAGCTCCGGTACCGAAGCTTAACATCTCGTATTCGTCCCCGTGACCTTGACCTTTGACCTCTAGGTGATGTTTTGTTTTTCCTGACCCTAGCTAACGTGCCGGCGAGTCCCTTTTTGCCCATTGCGAGCAAATCGGACGGTAAAAGAAAAAAACTAGAGGGTACACCATGCTGGTACCGAAGCTTAGAATCTCGTATTCGTCCCCGTGACCTTTACCTTTGACCTCTAGGTGATGTTTTGTTTTACCTGACGCAAGCTGGGGTGCCAACGAGTCCCTTTTTGCCCATTGCAAGCAAATCGGACGGTAAACGAAAAGCTAGAGGGTACACAAGCTGGTACCGAAGCTTAAAATCTCGTATTCGTCCCCGTGACCTTGACCTTTGACCTCTGGATGACTTTTTGTTTTTCCTGACGCAAGCTAACGTGCCGGCGAGTTCCTTTTTGCCCATTGCGAGCAAATCGGATTGTAAACTAAAAAAAAACTAGAGGGTACACCATGCTGGTACCGAAGCTTGGAATCTCGTATTCGTCCCCGTGACCTTTACCTTTGACCTCTAGGTGATGTTTTGTTTTACCTGACGCAAGCTGGGGTGCCAACGAGTCCCTTTTTGCCCATTGCAAGCAAATCGGACGGTAAACGAAAAAACTAGAGGGTACACAAGCTGGTACCGAAGCTTAAAATTTCGTATTCGTCCCCGTGACCTTGACCTTGGACCTCTAGGTTATTTTTTGTTTTTCCTGACGCAAGGTGGGGTGCCGGCGAGTCGCTTTTTGTCCATTGCGAGCAAATGGGACGGTAAACAAAAACAAACTAGAGGGTACACCATGCTGGTACCGAAGCTTAAAATCTCGTATTCGTCCCCGTGACCTTGACCTTTGACCTCTGGGTGACTTTTTGTTTTTCCTGACGCAAGCTAACGTGCCGTCGAGTTCCTTTTTGCCCTTTGCGAGCAAATCGGATTGTAAACTAAAAAACTAGAGGGTACACCATGCTGGTACCGAAGCTTAGAATCTCGTATTCGTCCCCGTGACTTTTACCTTTGACCTCTAGGTGATGTTTCGTTTTACTTGACGCAAGCTGGGGTGCCGTCGAGTCCCTTTTTGCCAATTGCAAGCAAATCGGACGGTAAACTAAAAAACTAGAGGGCACACAAGCTGGTACCGAAGCTTAAAATCTCGTATTCGTCCCCGTGACCTTGACCTTTGACCTCTAGGTGATTTTTTGTTATTCCTGATGCAAGGTGGGTTGCCGGCGAGTCCCTTTTTTTCCATTGCGAGCAAATTGGAAGGTAAACGAAAAAAAACTAGAAGGTACACAAGCTGGTACCGAAGCTTAAAATCTCGTATTCGTCCCCGTGACCTTGACCTTGGACCTCTAGGTGATTTTTTGTTTTTCCTAACGCAAGGTGGGGTGCCGGCGAGTCCCTTTTTGGCCCATTGCGAGCAAATGGGACGGTAAACGAAAAAACTAGAGGGTACACCATGCTGGTACCGAAGCTTAAAATCTCGTATTCGTCCCCGTGACCTTGACCTTTGACCTCTGGATGATGTTTTGTTTTTCCTGACGCAAGCTGGGGTGCCGTCGAGTCCCCTTTTTACCATTGCAAGCCAATCGGACGGTAAACGAGAAAAAAAAACTAGAAGGTACACAAGCTGGTACCGAAGCTTAAAATCTCGTATTCGTCCCCGTGACCTTGACCTTTGACCTCTAGGTGATGTTTTGTTTTACCTGACGCAAGCTGGGGTGCCGTCGAGTCCCTTTTTGTCCATT
The DNA here is from genome assembly GCA_036785665.1 of Chirona hameri. Lineage (NCBI taxonomy): Eukaryota > Metazoa > Arthropoda > Thecostraca > Balanomorpha > Balanidae > Chirona > Chirona hameri. The sequence continues at coordinate 29,208 of JAXIVJ010005502.1, read as the reverse complement.
GCAAGCAAATCAGACGGTAAACTAAAAAACTAGAGGGTACACGAGCTGGTACCGAAGCTTAAAATCCCGTATTCGTCCCCGTGACCTTGACCTTTGACCTCTATGTGATTTTTTGTCCGAACCCGCGGGCGGGGGGGGGGGGGGGAGGGCAGAATCTTCCCCTCCCTGATTTTCTCAATAACCTGAAAACTATGATAGATATCAACGTAAAACTTTCAGTACCTTATCCTGCATCAAGTCTAAGTCTTCTCACCAACTCTAAATGCAATTGATGTAGTATTTTGGGAGATAATGACGTTTTAATGACGTCATGTCATGCCATTTTTGGTGGAAAAACGATAAATGTTTGGCAAATCGTAGAAATCAGAGTTTTCAAGCAAATTGCAAATAAAACACGCGAAAAGAAGGGAAAAGACATTTTCTTCAAAATGGCTCTCGGATTTCCAATTTCTTTTTTAACCCCAATTTTTGTTGTTGTTGTTGTGAATTTGAAAAGTGAATTTCTTATGCTCGAATACCAAAATAAGGTAACCGGCCTAAATCCGCGGAGGAAAAAAAATGGGGGGTACCTTTTTGCCACAAAAAGTTGGCCCCCCCCAAAAAAAAAACCGGCGGCTGGATCCGCCAGTGTCAGCTCCTGTCAGCCTGTGTTCGCTGCCCCCATGTCAGCCTGTGTTCGCTGCTCCCCCTGTCAGCCTGTGTTCGCTGCCCCCATGTCAGCCCCTGTCAGCCTGTGTTCGCTGCTCCCCATGTCAGCCTGTGTTCGCTGCCCCCCCCCCCCCCCTGTCAGCCTGTGTTCGCTGCTCCCCATGCCAGCCTGTGTTCGCTGCCCCCCCCCCCCTGTCAGCCTGTGTTCGCTGCCCCCATGTCAGCCCCTGTCAGCCTGTGTTCGCTGCTCCCCATGTCAGCCTGTGTTCGCTGCCCCCCCCCCCCCCTGTCAGCCTGTGTTCGCTGCTCCCCATGCCAGCCTGTGTTCGCTGCCCCCCCCCCCCTGTCAGCCTGTGTTCGCTGCCCCCATGTCAGCCCCTGTCAGCCTGTGTTCGCTGCTCCCCATGTCAGCCTGTGTTCGCTGCCCCCCCCCCCCCTGTCAGCCTGTGTTCGCTGCTCCCCATGCCAGCCTGTGTTCGCTGCCCCCCCCTGTCAGCCTGTGTTCGCTGCCCCCATGTCAGCCCCTGTCAGCCTGTGTTCGCTGCTCCCCATGTCAGCCTGTGTTCGCTGCCCCCCCCCCTGTCAGCCTGTGTTCGCTGCTCCCCATGCCAGCCTGTGTTCGCTGCCCCCCCCCCCCCCCCTGTCAGCCTGTGTTCGCTGCCCCCATGTCAGCTCCTGTCAGCCTGTGTTCGCTGCTCCCCATGTCAGCCTGTGTTCGCTGCCCCCCCCCCATGTCAGCCTGTGTTCGCTGCCCCCATGTCAGCCTGTGTTCGCTGCTCTCCGTGTCAGCCCTTGTCAGCCTGTGTTCGCTGCTCCCCCTATCAGCCTGTGTTTGCTGCCCCCCATGTCAGCCCCTGTCAGCTTGTGTTCGCTGCTCCCCCTGTCAGCCTGTGTTCGCTGCTGCCCATGTCAGCCCCTGTCAGCCTGTGTTCGCTGCTCCCCATGTCAGCCCCTGTCAGCCTGTGTTCGCTGCCCCCCCTGCCAGCCTGTGTTTGCTGCCCCCCATATCAGCCCCTGTCAGCCTGTGTGTGCTGCCCCCCATGTCAGTCCCTGTCAGCCTGTGTTCGCTGCTCCCCCTGTCAGCCTGTATTCGCTGCCCCATGTCAGCCCCTGTCAGCCTGTGTTCGCTGCCCCCCCTGTCAGCCTGTGTTCGCTGCTCCTCATGTCAGCCCCTGTCAGCCAGTGTTCGCTGCTCCCCATGTCAGCCCCTGTCAGCCAGTGTTCGCTGCTCCCCATGTCAGCCCCTGTCAGCCTGTGTTCGCTGCCCCCCCCCCTGTCAGCCTGTGTTCGCTGCCCCCATGTCAGCCCCTGTCAGCCAGTGTTCGCTGCTCCCCATGTCAGCCCCTGTCAGCCAGTGTTCGCTGCTCCCCATGTCAGCCTGTGTTCGCTGCTCCCCATGTCAGCCCCTGTCAGCCTGTGTTCGCTGCTCCCCATGTCAGCCTGTGTTCGCTGCTCCCCATGTCAGCCCCTGTCAGCCTGTGTTCGCTGCTCCCCATGTCAGCCCCTGTCAGCCTGTGTTCGCTGCTCCCCATGTCAGCCCCTGTCAGCCTGTGTTCGCTGCTCCCCATGTCAGCCTGTGTTCGCTGCTCCCCATGTCAGCCCCTGTCAGCCAGTGTTCGCTGCTCCCCATGTCAGCCTGTGTTCGCTGCTCCCCATGTCAGCCCCTGTCAGCCTGTGTTCGCTGCTCCCCATGTCAGCCTGTGTTCGCTGCCCCCCCCCCCCCTGTCAGCCTGTGTTCGCTGCTCCCCATGCCAGCCTGTGTTCGCTGCCCCCCCCCCCCCTGTCAGCCTGTGTTCGCTGCCCCCATGTCAGCCCCTGTCAGCCTGTGTTCGCTGCTCCCCATGTCAGCCTGTGTTCGCTGCCCCCCCCCCCCCTGTCAGCCTGTGTTCGCTGCTCCCCATGCCAGCCTGTGTTCGCTGCCCCCCCCCCCCTGTCAGCCTGTGTTCGCTGCCCCCATGTCAGCCCCTGTCAGCCTGTGTTCGCTGCCCCCCATGTCAGCCCCTGTCAGCCTGTGTTCGCTGCTCCCCATGTCAGCCTGTGTTCGCTGCCCCCCCCCCCCCCTGTCAGCCTGTGTTCGCTGCTCCCCATGCCAGCCTGTGTTCGCTGCCCCCCCCCCCCCTGTCAGCCTGTGTTCGCTGCCCCCATGTCAGCCCCTGTCAGCCTGTGTTCGCTGCTCCCCATGTCAGCCTGTGTTCGCTGCCCCCCCCCCCCCCCTGTCAGCCTGTGTTCGCTGCCCCCATGTCAGCCCCTGTCAGCCTGTGTTCGCTGCCCCCATGTCAGCCCCTGTCAGCCTGTGTTCGCTGCTCCCCATGTCAGCCTGTGTTCGCTGCCCCCCCCCCCCTGTCAGCCTGTGTTCGCTGCTCCCCATGCCAGCCTGTGTTCGCTGCCCCCCCCCCCCCCCCTGTCAGCCTGTGTTCGCTGCCCCCATGTCAGCCCCTGTCAGCCTGTGTTCGCTGCTCCCCATGTCAGCCTCTGTCAGCCTGTGTTCGCTGCCCCCCATGTCAGCCCCTGTCAGCCTGTGTTCGCTGCTCCCCATGTCAGCCTGTGTTCGCTGCCCCCCCCCCCATGTCAGCCTGTGTTCGCTGCCCCCATGTCAGCCTGTGTTCGCTGCCCCCCCCCCCCCCCCATGTCAGCCTGTGTTCGCTGCCCCCATGTCAGCCTGTGTTCGCTGCCCCCCCCCCCATGTCAGCCTGTGTTCGCTGCCCCCATGTCAGCCTGTGTTCGCTGTATTGCACAAGATCAGGTCAATCCACAATAAAAGGGCTATTCTCAGACCATCGTCAGTACATTAGTATCACATGCAATTGGTAATCTAAAAATAAACAGCGACTGAAATGTAAACAATGGACATGGACACAATGATGCTGGTTAAAAGATATCAAGCACTCTTTAAAATGTCACGAATGCTGGTTTTGAGGGCACGCAGGGACAGACCGGCCAGTTCATTGCCCACGACATGATTGTTATACAGCTGGACGGCTCGGTACTTAAAGGAACGCTTTCCGTGGTTATTAGTGACGCGATGTAGGTATAGATGATGCGATTGTCTGGACCGGCGACTAGTATGCTCATGATTATATGACAGTGAGGTACGCAGAACTTCAGGTTCTCCTGTCACTAAAATCTTATGCAGAAGACATATGTCATTGAAGTTTAAGAGTTGTTCCGCATTGAACCAATCGAGCTGCAACAAAACGTCAGAGATATGATCAAATTTTGTCCTACCTGATATCACTCTAGCAGCAAAATTTAACACTTTCTGCAACCTTAAGATTGTTGTACGGTTGGCACTCGCATACACTTGCGCGCAATAGCGGACATGAGAGAAAACTAAGGCATCAATAATGAGCGGCAGCACGTCGGCGGGTAACAAATGTTTAGCGTTTAGTAGAGCAACTAGGATACCAGTACAACGATCAATTACATGTTTGATATGTAGGTCCCAAGATAACACTGGATCCATGATGACACCGAGATTTTTAACACTATTAGAACAATGCAGCGAATCATCCATAAATTTCACAGTGGGCGGCTCTGAGATCTGACTTAGCTGGCGTCTGTCCCCGCAAAGCATGAGCTCGGTCTTTCCTGCATTGACCATCATGCCATGTTGGAGAAACCATGTACACATAGTGTCGAGGACAGACTCAAGTGAAGCTTGCATTTCTGTCAGCCTGCTGCGCGGTCCAGTGATGGCGATCTGGGTGTCATCCGCGTATCGCGCCACTGTCACCCGAAAACCGTTGATGTTGGATGGGATATGACAGGTTAGGTCGTTGCTGGCAATGTTGAAAAGTAAAGGGCCAAGGCACGAACCCTGGAAAGTGCCAATCGTAATATTTTGGGGTCCAGATAAGGCTTCTCCAGATCTTACACGCTGTGTGTGGCCCTCTAAATAGCTTCTGAACCATCCAGGCGAGATTTGAAGCAATTGAAGCTTAGTGAGAAGAGTGGAATGGTCGACAACATCAAAACAGCGACTTAAATCTATAAGTGTTAAAAGAGTTACTTCAGATCGGTCCATACCATGCAGAATTTCGTCAGTGACAGTTAATAAAGCGGTACTAGTTGAGTGATTGCACATAAAACCATGCTGATCGTTACTAAAAAGGCATTGCTCCCGCAAATAATGCTCAAGCTGCTGATGCACGATTTTCTCCATTATTTTACAAATGGTAGGGACGAGAGTAATAGGTCTGAAGTTAGACGCAAGTTAGACGCTGCTCTCCGTGTCAGCCCTTGTCAGCCTGTGTTCGCTGCTCCCCCTATCAGCCTGTGTTTGCTGCCCCCCATGTCAGCCCCTGTCAGCTTGTGTTCGCTGCTTCCCCTGTCAGCCTGTGTTTGCTGCTGCCCATGTCAGCCCCTGTCAGCCTGTGTTCGCTGCTCCCCATGTCAGCCCCTGTCAGCCTGTGTTCGCTGCCCCCCCCCCCCCTGCCAGCCTGTGTTTGCTGCCCCCCATATCAGCCCCTGTCAGCCTGTGTGTGCTGCCCCCCATGTCAGTCCCTGTCAGCCTGTGTTCGCTGCTCCCCCTGTCAGCCTGTATTCGCTGCCCCATGTCAGCCCCTGTCAGCCTGTGTTCGCTGCTCCTCATGTCAGCCCCTGTCAGCCAGTGTTCGCTGCTCCCCATGTCAGCCCCTGTCAGCCAGTGTTCGCTGCTCCCCATGTCAGCCCCTGTCAGCCTGTGTTCGCTGCCCCCCATGTCAGCCTGTGTTCGCTGCTCCCCATGTCAGCCCCTGTCAGCCTGTGTTCGCTGCTCCCCCTGTCAGCCTGTGTTCGCTGCTCCCCATGTCAGCCCCTGTCAGCCTGTGTTCGCTGCTCCCCCTGTCAGCCTGTGTTCGCTGCTCCCCATGTCAGCCCCTGTCAGCCTGTGTTCGCTGCCCCCATGTCAGCCCCTGTCAGCCTGTGTTCGCTGCCCCCCCCCCCCTGCCAGCCTGTGTTTGCTGCCCCCCATATCAGCCCCTGTCAGCCTGTGTGTGCTGCCCCCCCCATGTCAGTCCCTGTCAGCCTGTGTTCGCTGCTCCCCCTGTCAGCCTGTATTCGCTGCCCCATGTCAGCCCCTGTCAGCCTGTGTTCGCTGCCCCCCCTGTCAGCCTGTGTTCGCTGCTCCTCATGTCAGCCCCTGTCAGCCAGTGTTCGCTGCTCCCCATGTCAGCCCATGTCAGCCTGTGTTCGCTGCTCCCCATGTCAGCCCCTGTCAGCCTGTGTTCGCTGCTCCCCCTGTCAGCCTGTGTTCGCTGCCCCCATGTCAGCCCCTGTCAGCCTGTGTTCGCTGCTCCCCCTGTCAGCCTGTGTTCGCTGCTCCCCATGTCAGCCCCTGTCAGCCTGTGTTCGCTGCCCCCATGTCAGCCCCTGTCAGCCTGTGTTCGCTGCCCCCATGTCAGCCCCTGTCAGCCTGTGTTCGCTGCCCCCATGTCAGCCCCTGCCAGCCTGTGTTCGCTGCCCCCATGTCAGCCCATGTCAGCCTGTGTTCGCTGCTCCCCATGTCAGCCCCTGTCAGCCTGTGTTCGCTGCTCCCCCTGTCAGCCTGTGTTCGCTGCCCCCATGTCAGCCCCTGTCAGCCTGTGTTCGCTGCTCCCCCTGTCAGCCTGTGTTCGCTGCTCCCCATGTCAGCCCCTGTCAGCCTGTGTTCGCTGCCCCCATGTCAGCCCCTGTCACCCTGTGTTCGCTGCTCCTTGTGCCGTGTCGGCGTCTCACGGAGTTGAAAGTGGCACGTGACTGGCGCCCAGTACGTGCATGCCGCTGCGACATCACTCTGCCGGTCAGATGATCTGGTCGGCTTGCCACTGCATTGCCAGTTCAGCCAGTAACACCATTGTCACGCATCAAAGTTAGTGTGCGTCGGCCGCACTGAAGTCGCTAAGTGGCGGCCGTTATGCAAAATGTATGCGGACATTGTCATCATTAACTCTATGAAGCCAATGTTGCTGCCTGAGCTGCCATGTGTAAATATTACTGAGATTTTTCAGGACCATAAAAACCATCAGACTGAATAATGGCGCATGCCGTGCTGGCTGAGACGGCAGGCGTTAATCGCTTGGCATGGCAGACATTCGTTACGCAGTGAGCGTTCTACCGAGAAGTCATCCACAGTTTGTGTTTTCCAGTTGTTGAACATGTGAAAATGAGCAATCAGCTCACGAACACGGACCGCAACATACCGATTTTTGGCAGCAAAATGCGCTTTATTAGGCCTATTGAATAGAGGACGTCGGATTCCACCGAATTCATTCGTGAGAATCGGCCGGTCACATTGTTGTGCCGTTTTGCCGGACGATCGCAAAGGCCGAAGCGTTCGTGATCGTGGGGTTTCTCGTCAACCTTGACACATGTACATTCAACTCGGCTGACAATGGTCCGGTCCGGCCTAAAAGTGCGAACACTTTTTGGAAGATAATATCTTTGCAACTGTTCAAAATAGTCGTGTCTTCGCCATAGGATAGCACCATCAAATACATTGTACGTTATGTTGAACCATAGACAACTGTGCTACCTTTTGCATAACTACAGAGTTATCTATGGTTGTAAGTATATGTTGCATTCTGATATTGGTTGTAGGGTGGTAGAGTAGCGCATAGCATCCGCGAAAGTGGGGCATGTACGTCAAACACTCAATGCTGCCTGCAATTCATGTCCGATGATAAAATAATGCGGTATCAAACTGGAGCAAAAATGACTTACGATAAGAGCCTGAGATTCCCCATATGTTTCGTAAGCCCTCAATTTTATATAATACATATTGTATACTGGAGCTATTGGGCTGCCATTTTGTGTGCCGGCAGTGGGGAATGACCAGTCTAAATTGCACATATCGGGAGCCATGCTTCTTTGTACGTGCTCAACAATACACAGTGCTCACAGGCACTTGTGTGACTATTTGTCATATCTTACCCCCCCCCCCCCCCCAAGGCCCATGAGGAGGGGCCAACATATCTTTTGTCCCCCCAAGTTCATTCGGGCCCAGATGGGCCCGAAGGGCCCGCCTGGGCTCCAGGTCAGAATGGGTCCTCAAGGGGTCAGAGAGGAGGCCAACTGGATGCCAGAATGGCCCCTGGAGGCTAAAGCGAGTCCTCTCGAGGCCAAATTGGGCCCTCTAGAGGTGAGATAGGGCCCTCTGGAGGCCAAAGTGGACCCCTTGTGGGCCGAAGTGGGCCCTATGGAGGTCAGAGGGGCCCAATGGTACCCGAGGGCCTTCTGGAGGCCGGCGAGGGCCCCTGTAGGCCAGGATGACCCTATGAAGGCCAAAGAGGCCCTCTGAAAGCCGGAGTGGGCTCTCTGCTGGTCAGAATGGGCCCTCTGGAGTTCAGAGTAGGCCCTCCGGAAGACAGAGGGGGCCCACTGGAGGCCAAAGCTGGCCCTCTGAAGGCCAGAGTGGGTCCTCTGGAGAGCAGAGTGGTCCTCTGGAGGACAGAGTGGGCCCTCTGGAAGGCATGGGGCCCTCTGGAGGTCAGGGGGCCCTCTGGAGGTCAGAATTAGCCCTCTGAAGGCAGGAGTGGGCCCTCTGGAGATGGAGGCCACATGGGGCTCTCTGGAGGTTAGAGTGAGCCGTTTTAAAGCAAGACTGGCCGTCGTGAAGCCAGAGAGGATCCTATGTAGGTAAGAATGGGCCCTCTGAAAGCGAGAATGGCTGTCGTGAAGCTAGAAGGGCCCTCTGAAGGCCAGAGTGGCCGGAGCGGCCGGAGAGGGCCCTCTGGAGGACGGAGAGGGCCCTCTGGATGCCGGAGATGGCCTTCTGAAAGCCAAAGGAGCCCTCGGAAGGCAAAGGGGTCCTCTGGAGGACAAAGGGCACTATGAAAGTCAGAGTGGGCCCTCACATGTCAGAATGGGTCTCTCTCTGTCAGAGTGGGCTCTCTGGAAGCTAGAGAGGGCCCACTGGAGGTCAGCGTTGGCACTCTGGAGGCAGACGTTGGCCCTCTTGAAGTCAGAGTGGATCCTTGGAAGGACGGATTGAGCCCTTTGGAAGCCAGGGATCCTCTGGAGGTCAGAATTGGGCTTCTGGAGGCTAAAGTGGGCCCTCTGGAGTTGGAGGCAGCAGTGGGACCTCTGGAGGTAGAGGTCGGAGTGTGCCCGCTGGAGGTCAGAATAGGCCCTCTGGAGGCCACATGGGGCCCTCTGGAAGCTGGAAGGGCCCTATGGATGTTACCGTCAGCATGGGCCCTCTGAAAGCGAGAGTGGCCGTCGTGAAGTCAGAGGGGTCCTCTGGAGGTCAGAGTTGGTCTATGGAGGCAGGAGTGAACCCTCTGGAAGTGGAAGCCGGAGAGCGCCCTCTGAAGGCTATAGTGGGCCGTCTAAAGGTCGGGGTGGGATCCAGGAAGCCAGGGGAGGTCCACTAGTATACAGATGGGCCCACTGGAAGCTAAGGGCCCTCCGGAGGTCAGAGTGGGTCCTCAGGAAGTCAGAGCGGGTCCTCTGGAGGTCACAGCGGGCCCTATGGAGGCCAGATTGGCCCTATGGATGTCAGAGTGGGCCCTCTAGAGGCAGGTGTGGGCCTCCTGAGATCAGTGTGGGCTCCCTGGAGGCCACATCCCTCATGGGGCCCTCTGGAAGCCAGAGGTGATACTGTGGAGGTTAGAGTGGGCGAGAGGCCAGGGTGGGTCCTCTTGAGGTCAGAGCGGGACCTATGGAGGTCAGATGGGCACAATGGAGTTCAGAGTGGGCTCTCTGAAAAAATACCCTCTCAAACCAGCAAAAGTCCCTGTCCCCGCTTGACGGCCCATGCAGGCCGACCGAGGGCCCTTTTAAGCCTAGAAAGGGATTCAAAGACCGTCTTAAGGCTCTTAGACGCCTGATAACGACCCATCAGGCATAGAAACACCCTCTCAGGCTTGGCAAGGACCCTTTCAGGTCAATTAGCGGTTCTTTTAAATACGCTGAAGGCCCAATCGAAGTCACTTCGGTCATGTTTTGGCTCAGGTCAAAATTGAGGTCCCGGAGATCATCAAAAGTGAAATTTTCAAACTTTAGGACTTAGCTCCAGAAACTCCAAATATGAGCACTATGATAGCTAGGAAGAAACGGAAAAAAACAATCAAATTTTAGCTCATATTAACACTTTTGGCTTCCGATGTCACCATATGGCTTGCTGGTATTTTCTTCCAAGAAGTTTTTCGCGCACAACGTTTTACCTAAAGAAGATAGGGCAATAATTTCAACGCCATCGTGTTTGGCTCGTCGAGGCACTTCGAACTATATGCACGATGCCCGGATTGGGTCAAGTAATTTTTTTTTACCTCAGGTCAAGGTCATTTGTGGACCCAGTAGGCAATGTTGCATATGGGGAGACGCATCTCAGGAAGACAAACACAGTAATGCAAGTTGCACGTCTCTATATCCATTCTATAAAGAGTCATTGGCAAACAAGTGCTAGTGACCTCAGATGTCCTCAGCTGACCTTGCATAGGTCACTGAGCAACAGTTGCACCTGGGTCAAGAGTGAGCTAAAATGAGATGATTCTGAAAAAAATTGGCCTGATATTAATTAGTATTGCATATCATCTGAATAGGAAGCATTTATATATTGTCCCATTGACTTGTAATGGGTAGGTCACGAATTTACCTGGCCTTTGGTCGCCGATTTAACAATATCCAAGTTAAACGAATTGCCGATATCTATGCTCTGATTAACTTAACTGTGTTTCAAATCGTGTTATCAACCCCAACCCGACTTTGATCAACCCGACTTTGGCACGACCGCAACTATTTTTGGAGGTAAGATCAATCGACGTGACCTGATGACCTGACTCGAGATGACCCGAGCTAAAAAATACACCATATGTAGATAATTGATGCCCGAAGACCTATGCCAATTTTGGTGGCGCTGTACGCCGCCGTTTTCCCCGCTATTCCTGAAAAAACCTCAGGGAGAGTCAAAATGACCCACACCAGGGCGAAGGTTAATCGGTAGCAGCGTTTTGGCTTAGAAGCCTTGCATCGTGACTTCACGGAAATGCCGGTGGCGATAACTCAGTAACTGTTCCATCAAGGGAGCTGAAACTTGTCACAGCGTGATTCAGCGCCTCATATACCCACATAGGCGTAGGAACAGAGGGGGGGGGGGGCACTTTCGGCCATTTTTTGTGCTAAAATATTGTCGTTTGGTCAGTGATTTTGTTATGGCAAAAGGTATTCTCTCATTAGGAGATAAAAAGTTTTATTTCTCTCAATACGAGATCGAAGTTGCACTGCACCCCCCCCCCCCCCTTCCACACACACACACACACACACACACACACACACACACACACACACACACACACACACACACACACACACACACACACACACTTTTCGTGACGTTCCTACGTCCCTGTTACTACGTCTCCATGACAACGGATTTTCATCGAATCCTGAAATGCAGTGCGTATTGGCCCTGCCGATCTGTCTTGGGATACCCAATGCCTGAAATGCCTTCTCAGACCGTCTGAACGCCGCTTTCAGACCGACATAAGCCACCCTATTCCCTGCGGGGTGGCAGATCCCCCCGGTGGTTTTTCACTTGCCGCTTCTAAACCGTTAGGTCTAGCTTCTTGAAACTTTGTGACTTTTCTTAACTTTGATTGGCGCGTGGTATGTCAAAATTTTGAGAGATAAAAAATCGGGCCAGCAGAGGCGGTGCCAGGCTCCTGTTTTGGGGAGGGTGTTACGAATGCGGTTGTGTGGCGCATACTTTCTTCGTAGTTTGCGGTGCAATACATGCGTCAGAAACATTTGCAATGCATATATGCATCATACATACTGGGATTATACATGTTTGTTGGCAGAGGCGCACTCAGGTACAAAAAAAAATGGGAGGCAATACCATACCTCAAATTAGGTCCAACTTAAAATTAGTAAGATGATAAAAGCGTCACTCGCATGGTGCCCCACGTTGTTTTCCTGGATCCGCCTATGCGCAATATATTAAATTTAACAAATTACAGCAAGTAATGCCCACATGTGACGTTCATGTAGTCTCAAAAAAATCCCGAACAGCACAAATTTGTTATCAGAAAATGCCCCCCCCCCCCATTTTACATCCCCAGAATACGCCTATGATTTTTTATTTTGGTATTTATATTTTGGTATATTAAATACCAGTACATTTGAAGCTCAAAAACGTTTGGGGCATGCAAATCGGCCAAACCACATGGCCGCAATGACCTTTCAAAAAGCACCCAAAGTTTTCATTTTTTCCCCCTGGCCCCCCATTTTTGAACACAAAATAAATTTCGGGCCTCCCAGAGAAAGATCTTGTCATGACGAATCGAATGGCGTTTTCCCCATCGAAATCGACCGAGTTGTTTTCGAGATCTCTGGGGGGGGGGGGGCAGAATCTGCCCCCCGCAGGTTAACGTAATTTTAGCCGCCCGCAGGGAATAGGATTAAAAGCCCTAAAAAGTTTAAAAACCAAGCCTCAGGCATGGGTGGAGCTTTTCAGAAAAAGTTGGTAGGGAAAAATGTACTATATAGGCTGGTTATTTTCAATGGTTCAGGTGAAAAACGGCCATTTCAACGTCAGAAAACCTTCAAATCTGACAAAAGTTGGTGGGGCAAAACACAAAGTTGGTGGGGGAGTCGCCCCACCATTTGAATAGGAAACTCCACCCGTGGCCTCAGGTGCAAAAATACACTTTCAAATCACCGTAGGGCTACTCGCACCAACCGAGGGCCCTTTCAGACCAACCGAGGAACCTTTTGTCAAGTTACCCCCCCCCCCCCCCCCAAGGCCAGGGCAGCGACCGCCCCTGCATGTCTTATACTTGCAATTAAATTTAGCATACGAACTAAAAGCATACGGCCTGTAGGCCACCATTTGATTTACCTACGCGAAACGTCCGTGCCGTTAATCGCCTATATAAGGGCGTTTCACTGGTAGTTACATGGTTGGTGGATGTGCGCCTCCTTCTCTCCTCTAAATCTTTGAGAACCCAGAAACCGGAAGTCAGACAGCGTTCATCATGTTGGCATTCTGCAGAGCAAACTATGAAACTCCCCTGCGTCCTCGTCGGTCTCCTGGCCACGGTCCGCCCCGCTCACTGATGACGTCACCTGACCTTGAACGCGACCTCTGACACCGGCCGCACGCCATCCCAGTCAGGGGCAAATAGCGAGCGTCGAAGCGATTCGAACCCGTCCTGACACTCCGGCTTAGGTCTCAAGCCCAACGCTCTCCGCACAACCAGCTACATGGACGGCATTTCAGAAACCAGAAGGCACAAAAGTATGACGCAGCCGATTCTCGCAAATGAATTAACCCGCGCACTGCAGGGGCTTTGCGCCGAACACGAACTGCAGGGGGGGTTGATTTCCGCCCCCCCCCCCCCTTGAGTTCTCGAAAACTACGCAACGTGGCGAGAAGCGAAAAAAGGCATTTGCTAGCTTCATACATGTTCTATCGAAAGTATTTCAGTGTTTTTGTTTTAAGTCAGATCAAAATTGAGGTCACCAGAGGTCATCAAATGTCAAATTTTCCAATTTTTCCTGTTTTAGGACATCGCTCCAGAAATTCCCATACATCTCAGAAACGATGATAATTAGAAACAAACGGAAAAAAGCAAACGCCAGCCAGTTAAATTTGTAATCGCGAAGGTGCCCTCAGATTTGATCTCAGGTCAATATTTGAGGCTCCAGAGGTCAAAAAGGAAAAAAATGCCGTTTTTTTGCTAAATCGTGTTTTGCTATTCACTTTTTACCTAAAAAAGATAACGGAAAACTGTTTACGCCATTGTGTTTATCTTGTCAAGGCGCTTTGAATGATATATATGGTGACCTTGTTAAGTTAACTTAACAATTTGACCTAAGGTCAAGGTCAAGTGGTGACCCAAGTAGGGCATGTTGCATATGGGAAGACGTGTCTCGACGAGACAAACACATTGATGTCTGTTTTACTTCTCTATCTGTATTATGTCGAGAGTTATTGACAAAAAAAGAGATGGTGACCTCGCAAGACCTCAAATGACCCAATAGGCGTCACTGAACAAAACTTGCACTTGGATCATCAAGAATATCCTATAATAACATGATCCAGAAGTAATTGGATTAGTACCATGCATATCCTTGAAATAGGAAGCATTTGTATATTTCCCCATTGACTTATTGTGGGGAGGTTACGAAATTGACCTGACCTTAGGTCACCGATATCAAAATTACGAGAGACACGAATTGTAAGTACTGATGCTCTCATGACATCCTGTAAGTTTCAACCTGATCGGTGAAAAACTCTGGCTTTGGCACAGCTGCAAACATTTTTGGTGGTGGGGTCACTTGACCTGGTCTGGTGACCTGACCTGAGATGACCCGATCATATTTTTTTGTTCAAAGTGTGCGCAATTGATGTCCTAACAGGTGTATCAAAACCCGGCGGCGCTGCGCGCCGCCGTTTTTTCGCTATCTTTGAAAAACCTGAGGGGGGGCGGGCGGAAATCAACCCCCCTGCAGTGCGCGGGTTAAGTGAAATTCGACATGTTCTTCTATTGAAGCATAATAGGTATGCTCATTACGATCCGCATGGGATAAGGGAAAAATATGAATATGAGCGGCCAGGCCCGTCCCGCCCGGCCCGGCCCGTGGCGACACTTTTAGAAGCTCATATCTCTGCGACCGCACGTCCGATTGGCAAGCGGGTTTCTTTGCTGAGTAAACCTACGCTGTTTGAGACCGGAGCCGACTCATGTGGGTGAGTGTCACTGCGCGTGGCGCGTGCCGCGTAGGGGTGTTTAAAAGTGTTTTGTCGCAAAAACTTCGCAACGGCTGGGCCGATGGTGTTCAAATTTGGTGTGGTTACGGACCCTTCAGGTGCCGCCTTTCCACAGGTCAAGGGTTGGGTGCCCCTGCACGTGCGCCCGTGCACATCCCTATTCTATATCTCAGGAACGGCTGAGCCGATTGTGTTCAAATTTGGTGTGTGGTTAGGGATCTATCAGCCAGACTTGTATACGATTCATTTTTTTTTCTCGAACGATTCAATCACGACTCAAAATCAACATTAGTCGATTCAATCACGACTCAATCAGACCTTCAATTCGTTTGTATTCAATTCAATCAAAGACTTTGAGCCAGAGCTTTCGACTCAATCGATTCAAAATGACCTTGAGCCATATCAGACCCGACTCAATAATTTTGAATCATATAACGACTCAATCACAACTCAAACTATGGCTACATTTGCAACTTAGAACTGAGAACGTGAGAAGTGATTTGATAGTGCTGCATCTGTATTTATATGATGAAATTGTTGATGGAGTTTTTTGTCGCATTGGTTGAAAACTTGCAGTTTTGTAGGTTTCTTTTAAGCTTAAAATGTCTGTTGATTGAGTCGCGAACCCGACTCAGTCAGCTCTCTAAATATTTGTTGTTGACTCAATTATGGTTTCTACCTGAGCTCTTCGATTAAATCACGACTCAAAGCCAAGTCCTTACAAATTGTAGCGACTCAATCCGTTTGAGTCACAAAAACTGCTCGATTCATGAGTCACGACTCAATCAGGGCTGAATCGTATACAAGTCTGCTCTCAGCCGCCACTTCAAGTCAGGGGTGGGGTGCTTCTGCACGTGCGCACGTGTGCACCACTTTTTGTATCTCAGAAACTACTTCCCTGATCGAGTTGAAATTCACCATACATTTGCTTCGCGTTCGCTCGTTCATCGCCTACTACGGCGCCTTACTGGTAATAGGTACGCTAATAAGCATAATAGGTTTTATAGTTGTGTGCTTTTGTTTGTTACCAACTTTGGCAACGCAGATTTCGGAGGCATGTGCAATACAAAAGCGCTGTCTATATTTGTGTGCGACTCGTTTATTGAAATTTGCAGAATATTTAACATTGCATCACGTTAACATAGCAGGCATGTCGCGAACAACAGTCCAGGAACGAACAACAGTCCGTCCATACACTCTGCATACAGGCGGCACTTCAGCCCCGCACAAAGCCTCGTGTTCAGCAACGAACGGGTATGTACTGTAGTCCAAGTCAATATGCTTGCTACTCTATTTAGATATATGCTCACGATGTTCATGGTACATACATATTATATGCCACTTGCAATTACATAGCAATTGTTTGTCAATGGTCTTATACGCATTCGGCGCATCTCCCTATTTCGCGCATCAAGCGGTGTGTATGCCATTGGTTAGAATGTTGTCCTCCTTGGTCTCCTAACGCGATTGGTTAGAATGTTGTCCTCCTTGGTCTCCTAACAAACTTCACTCAGTGTTTTGCTCCACCTTGATCACGGCATAAAAATGTCAGCAGCGACTATTGCCATGACAGAGAATCGAAACCTTGCGGACACTTCACTTGGGTAATGCAGCGGTTGCCGAATCGAAGTCCGTCCATACACTCTGCATACAGGCGGCACTTCAGCCCCGCACAAAGGTTCGTTAAGACGGACCTGCGACCCCCCCCCCCCCCTACCCCGCCGCCTGAGAGACGCCACGACAGACACCAGGACAGACCCCACTAACCGGACACTTCTCAGGACATACCCCACTACCCCATGACATACCCCACTAACCCATGACAGACCACACTACCCCAGGACAGACCCACTACCCCATGGCAGACCACACTACCCCAGGACAGACCCGACTAACCCATGACAGACCCCACTACCCCATGACAGACCCGACTAACCCATGACAGGCCCCACTACCCCATGACAGACCCGACTAACCCATGACAGACCCCACTACCCCATGACAGACCCGACTAACCCATGACAGGCCCCACTACCCCATGACAGACCCCACTAACCCATGACAGACCCCACTAACCCATGACAGACCCGACTAACCCATGACAGGCCCCACTACCCCATGACAGACCCCACTACCCCATGACAGACCCCACTAACCCATGACAGACCCGACTAACCCATGACAGACCCCACTACCCCATGACAGACCCCACTACCCCATGACAGACCCCACTAACCCATGACAGACCCCACTAACCCATGACAGACCCGACTAACCCATGACAGACCCCACTACCCCATGACAGACCCCACTAACCCAGGGCAGACCTCACTACCCCAGGACAGACCCCACTACCCCATGACAGACCCCACTAACCCAGGACAGACCTCACTACCCCAGAACAGACCTCACTAACCCAGGACAGACCTCACTACCCCAGGACAGACCTCACTACCCCAAGACAGATCTCACTACCCCAGGACAGACCCCAATACCCCATGACAGACCTCACTACCCCAGGACAGACCTCACTACCCCAGGACAGACCTCACTACCCCATGACAGACCCGACTAACCCAGGACAGACCTCACTACCCCAAGACAGACCCCACTAACCGGACACTTCCCATGGCAGACCTGACTAACCCATGGCAGACCCCACTACCCCATGACAGACCCCACTAACCCATGACAGACCCCACTACCCCAGGACAGACCCCACTAACCCATGACAGACCCCAATACCCCAGGACAGACCCCACTACCCCGGACAGATCCCACTACCCCATGACAGACCCCACAACCCCATGACAGACCCCACTAACCCATGACAGACCCCACTAACCAATTACAGACCCGAATAACCCATGACAGACCCCAGTAACCCATGACAGACCCCACTAACCCAAGACAGACCCCACTACCCATGACAGACCCCACTAACCAATGACAGACCCCACTAACCAATGACAGACCCCACTACCCCATGAAAGACCCACTACCCCATGGCAGACCACACTACCCCAGGACAGATCCCACTACCCATGACAGACCCCACTAACCAATTGCAGACCCGACTAACCCATGAAAGACCCCACTAACCAATGACAGACCCCACTAACCCATGACAGACCCCACTACCCCATGACAAACCCCACTACCCCAAGACAGACCCCACTAACCAGACACCTCCTAGGACATACCCGACTAACCCATGACAGACCCCACTACCCCAGGACAGACCCCACTAACCCATGATAGACCCCACTACCCCCAGACAGACCCCACTACTCCATGGCAGACCCCACTACCCCATGACATACCTCACTAACCCATGACAGACCCCACTACCCCAGGACAGACCCACTACCCCATGGCAGACCACACTACCCCAGGACAGACCCCACTACCCCAGTACAGATCCCAGTACAGGGTTGTGCCCGATGACGCAATTGACTCAAGTTGTCACCATTTTGCACTTGACCCCTCCCTCACGGTTCGGACAGGGTGCCAGCAGAGTCGAGCGACGCGCGCTGTCGGTAGGAGGTGCTATATTTCTGTAGAAAGAGCAATTTATCGTCAAACATGATCTGTTACTTATCTTGCACCTCTACTGATCCGATTTCGACCCCTGGCATTCCTTCCTTATCAGTTGTGAGGGGATACCCACAAGACGGGAGTAACTTGCGTCAATTGCGCAACTACTCCGACCCCTCCCAGAACAGACCCCACTACCCCAGGACAGACACCCACTAACCGGCGCCCTCCCAGGACAGACACCCACTACCCCAGGACAGACACCCACTAACCGGCGCCCTCCCAGACGTCAGGATGCAGCGCCGAGCCGTAAGACATGCGGTCCAGAGAGCGCCTCTTCACCGAGCCGCCGTTCTCAGCCAGTCGGGTAGCGATGACGTCACAACCAATAGGTAGCGCTGCTGCCGGCGGCGGCGGCACATAGGTGGCGGTAGTGGCATGACAGCGGGAGCAGGAGCGGCGCAATGCCGGCCGCTGGCGCGGGGCGTGGCAGCGCAGAGCAAACCGCAGCTCCGTGGCCATTTCCATACAGATCGACTGCTGTAAACAACACAAACAACGCAGCTCCGTGGCCATTTCCATACAGATCGACTGCTGTAAACAACACAAACCGCAGCTCCGTGGCCATTTCCATACAGATCGACTGCTGTAAACAACACAAACAAACGCAGCTCCGTGGCCATTTCCATACAGATCGACTGCTGTAAACAACACAAACAACGCAGCTCCGTGGCCATTTCCATACATATCGACTGCTGTAAACAACACAAACCGCAGCTCCGTGGCCATTTCCATACAGATCGACTGCTGTAAACAACACAAACAAACGCAGCTCCGTGGCCATTTCCATACAGATCGACTGCTGTAAACAACACAAACAACGCAGCTCCGTGGCCATTTCCATACAGATCGACTGCTGTAAACAACACAAACAACGCAGCTCCGTGGCCATTTCCATACAGATCGACTGCTGTAAACAACACAAACCGCAGCTCCGTGGCCATTTCCATACAGATCGACTGCTGTAAACAACACAAACCGCAGCTCCGTGGCCATTTCCATAGAGATCGACTGCTGTAAACAACACAAACAACGCAGCTCCGTGGCCATTTCCATACAGATCGACTGCTGTAAACAACACAAACCGCAGCTCCGTGGCCATTTCCATACAGATCGACTGCTGTAAACAACACAAACCGCAGCTCCGTGGCCATTTCCATACAGATCGACTGCTGTAAACAACACAAACAAACGCTACTGCAAACGGTTAGCAGTGCATGACAACAATGTATCGAGGTGTAACCCGAGCCAAAACTCAGGGTAGAGCAATAAATTGATGATCTTATTGGCTCCCGGTGGTAATAACTAGTCTATAAGTACCAAATCTACAGGACTTGTGCAAGACGTAATCCAAGAAGGCGCCGCTTTTATGCCTTCTTAGAAAATTAAGAAGCACTGTTAAAGGGTCACCTTGAAAACAAATCTTGAAATTTGGCTATACGGGGTATTTTGAGCTGAAAAAACGAATATGACATTTTAATTTGTTTGGACGATAGATGGATATCCGTCGATAAATATGCATGTTTCTCTTTTCTCCTTCATGGCCTTAACACGCGCCCTGGAGGGCCTCTGATAATTAAACGCTTTGAAGGGGAGGGGGTGGATCCCCCCCCCTATATGATCTCGAAAACCACGTAACGTAGCCACAAGCAGAAAACAGCGTTAGATAACTCAAGACAAGCTCGATCGAACGAATATCGATCTTTTTAGGTCATGTCAATATTGAGGTCACCAGAGGTCATCAAATGTCAGATTTTCCAGTTTTAGGACTTCGCCTCGAACACCCCCAAATATCTCGGGAACTATGATAGCTAGGAACAAACGGGGGGAAATCGAAAGCTCCTTAAAAATGCAATCACCACAGGTGTCCTCAGATTTGAGCTCAGGTCAATAGTTTAGGCTCCAGAGGTCATCAAATGCGAAAAGGTTATTTTTGACAAGATTGTTTTTCGCAAATTACTTTTTACATAATAAAGATAAAGCAATACGTTTGACGCCATCGTCTTTGTCTCATAAAAGCACTTCGACCAGGTTAGGTCAACTGAAAATTTGACCTCAGGTCAAGGTCAAGTGATGCTCCACGTACGCCATGTTGTATATTGGGAGACGTCTCGACGAGACAAACACATCGGTACAGTTCTCTATCTTCATCTATCTTCTTCTCTATCTTCTCTATCTTCATTATTTCGATAGTTATTGACAAAATAGTGTTGGCGGTCACGAAATTGACCTGACCTTAGGTCACCGATATCATAAATCCGAGATAAACAAATTGTAGGTATCTATGAGCTTATGAAATTCTACAGGTTTGAAACCGATCGTCTTAAAACTGTGGCTGCGTTACTACCGCACACTATTTGGAGGTGGAGTCATCACTTGACCTGGTCTGGTGACCTGACCTGCGATGACCCGAGGTAAACAAAAAAAATACATATTGTGGGTAGCTCAATTCCGAACAGGTATTCAAAGACGGCGGCGCTGTCGCTTTTCGGTATCCTCGAAAAAACCTCAGGGGTGGGCGGATTTCGCCCCCCACCCCCGCCCCTCCAGGGCGCGTGCTAAAGGGAATAGTTCACCTTTAACATGGGGTTTTGAACTGAGATAGCAGATTTGTAGAGCAGATCTAAAAATGGGCTGCGGCCTGTGGTGAAAGAATTAGCTCGCTACGCTAAGCAATTTCGACCCAGGACTAGTGGGTCCCTTTTAGAAGACTCTGTTTCGGGTCCGCGAAACTTCACAACAGTTGTTTAGTTACAAGCAGCCTGCGTATATATGCTTAAAGTCCGCCATTATTGTGTGCAGTAGGTTCCATATCCAAGCTACCATATGCATGACGTCATACATTCTCATGAAATTGTTTAAGGCCATGAAGGAGAAAACAGGAACATGCCTATTTCTCGACGGATATCCATCTATCGTCCAAACAAATGTCGTATTCGTTTTTTCAGCTCAAAATACACGTATAGCCAAATTTCAAGACTTTGTTCAAGGTGACTTATTCCCTTTAATTGTCCTTCATCGTTTCCTGAAAACCAACCGTCAGTGGTGACGTCCTTGACAAGGATGTCCTCATTCACCAACCCTCAGTGGTGACGTCCTTGACTGTCCCCATTCACCAAACTAAACAATGCAAAGGAGAGTGATGGTGCAAAAAGGAAGCTAATAAGAGAAGCAGCAATTACAACATTTACGATTGAACGGATCATTATGGCACTAGAGACGTCACAAGCATGTGTATTTCATAGCGAACACGCATACAAAAGGATAGCACAACTGAAGTCGGCTAGCTTTCAGTACTCATACAAAAGGATAACACAATTATGAAATCGGCTAGCTTTCAGTACTCATACAAAAATATAACGCAGTTGTGAAATCGGATAACTTTCAGTACTCATACAAAAGGATAACACAGTTCTGAAATCCGCTAGCTTTCAGTACTCATACAAAAGGATAACACAGTTGTGAAATCGGCTAGCTTTCAGTACTCATACAAAAGGATAACACAGTTGTGAAATTGGCTAGCTTACAGTACTCATACAAAAGGATAACACAGTTGTGAAATCGGCTAGCTTTCAGTACTCATACAAAAGGATAACACAGTTGTGAAATTGGCTAGCTTTCAGTACTCATACAAAAGGATAACACAGCTGTGAAATCGGCTAGCTTTCAGTACTCATACAAAAAGATAACACAGTTGTGAAATTGGCTAGCTTTCAGTACTCATGCAAAAGGATAACACAGTTGTGAAATCGGCTAGCTTTCAGTACTCATACAAAAGGATAACACAGTTGTGCAATTGGCTTGCTTTCAGTACTCATACAAAAGGATAACACAGTTGTGAAATTGGCTAGCTTTCAGTACTCATACAAAAGGATAACACAGTTGTGAAATCGGCTAGCTTTCAGTACTCATACAAAAGGATAACACAGTTGTGAAATCGGCTAGCTTTCAGTACTCATACAAAAGGATAACACAGTTGTGAAATTGGCTAGCTTTCAGTACTCATACAAAAGGATAACACAGTTGTGAAATCGGCTAGCTTTCAGTACTCATACAAAAGGATAACACAGTTGTGAAATCTGCTAGCTTTCAGTACTCATACAAAAGGATAACACATTTGTTAAATCGGCTAGCTTTCAGTACTCATACAAAAAGATAACACAGTTGTGAAATTGGCTAGCTTTCAGTACTCATACAAAAGGATAACACAGTTGTGAAATCGGCTAGCTTTCAGTCCTCATACAAAAGGATAACACAGTTGTGAAATCGGCTAGCTTTCAGTACTCATACAAAAGGATAACACAGTTGTGAAATCGGCTAGCTTTCAGTACTCATACAGAAAGGATAACACAGTTGTGAAATTGGCTAGCTTTCAGTACTCATACAAAAGGATAACACAGTTGTGAAATCGGCTAGCTTTCAGTACTCATACAAAAGGATAACACAGTTGTGAAATTGGCTAGCGTTCAGTACTCATACAAAAGGATAACACAGTTGTGAAATCGGCTCGCTTTCAGTACTCATACAAAAGGATAACACAGTTGTGAAATTGGCTAGCGTTCAGTACTGAAGCCAGGCACGTAGCCAGGATTTCGTCCAGGGGGGGGGGGGGGGGCGGCGCCTCGAAAGGGCCCCTTCCCGAGCGTTAAAAGGGCCCCTTCCCAAGCGTTGAAAGCCCCCCCCCCCAAAAAAAAAAAAACGCATAAAAAGGCACGTTACAAGGCTGGAAAATGCAGTATGGCAGGTGTGGTATGGGCCATACCAACGTTTAGGAGCTGGAGTTAGCAAACTGCCATATCAACTTTGCAACCAGCGACACGAATTTTGAATCACCACCAACTTGGAATATTTGTTTAAGCTCAAGACCTGGAACTCTTAAACAAATTGCGCCGCAGAGCGGCGCGAAATTTTTGAGTATTATGCCCTGGGTTGCTTTCTCATTAATGCGTCGCATTGCGTATGGTGCGGACCCCTAAAATTGCTATATTGTGCGTTTAAAAGTTCGGGGAAAAAGTGCTAAGGTGAACTATTTTGCCAAATAATATAGGAAAGTAGCAACATAACACATACATGCGCTGAGAAACTGACCGATTTTGTTCCTAACCCGCATATAATTGAATTTGTAGTTAAATTGCGCCGCGGAGCGGCGCGTAAATTTTGAGTTGTATTCCCTGTAGAACTGTATTCTTACTGTTGAAAGGCCCAAAGTCCCTTCAGATCGTCTAGGGGCCCCTCTGACCTTTTCCAAGCCCTTCCGACCTGTTCAGGGACTCATCTGGGATCCGCGAAGCGAAAAGACATGATGTGGAGTGGGTTATATATATAATACAAAGAGGGCTTACTCTACAGGAAAAAATAAAATCGGATCTTTCGGGTATATTGTAGCACCCTGACGAAGGGTGTTACAATATACCCGAAAGCTCCGCTTTTAATATTTGTATTGTGGAGTAAGTCCTCTTTGTATCTAATCTTCATCTGGGATATCTACGTGCTTTGACCCTTCCAGTCTCACCAGAGTCTCTGACCTTCCAAGAAGCCCCTCTTGTGTGTCAAGGGGCCCATTCGGCCTGTTCAGATGTCCTTCTGACCTGGCCAGGGACTGCACTGGCTGCTTTGTCGCCCTGCCGACATGCTCAGGGGCAGGGGCTGCGGATTGCGGGGCGCAGGGTACCCAAAATCCCCCCTCAAATGAAAATCCTGGGGAGGGGAAGGGTCATGTTGCCCCCAGATTGAGCAGGCTAAAATCGGGGGGGGGGGGGCAAAACTACCCTTTGCCCCCCAGGATTTTCGACTGGGGAATTTTGGGTACCCTGCCCCGCAATCCGCCGCCCCTGCTCAGGGGCCCCTCCGACCTGCCCAGGGGCCCCTCCAGTCTGGCTAGGAACTCATCCGGCATGTTCAAGGGGCCTTCCAACCGGCCCAGGGACCCTTTCGGTCTAGCTAGGGGCCCCTCTGACTTGCCCAGGAGCCCCTTCGATCGGCCCAGCGACTCTTCTGGTCGGCCGGTGCTGGCTGCTTTGTCGCCCTGCCGACATGCTCAAGGGGCCCTTCGACCTGCCCTGAAGCTCCTCCGTGCTGGCCAGGGGCCACTTCGGCATGTTCAGGGACCCTTCTTACCCGCCCAAGGGTCCTTTCGGTCTGGTCAGGGGCCCATCCGATCTGCGCAGGGGCCCTTTTAACTTTCCAGGGGCGCTCTGGTCTCTCCAGGGGCCCTTTAACCTTCTAAGGGGCCCTTCCGACCTATCAAGGGACTGCGCTGGCTGCTTTGTCGCCTTGCGACATGCTCCGAGGGCCCTCCGACCTGCCCTGGGCCCCTTCGTGCTGGCTAGGGGCTCATTCTGCATGTTCAGGGGCCTTTCTGACCCACCTAGGGGCCCTTTCGGTCTGGTCAGGGCCTCTCTGACCTGTACAGGGACCCTCTTAACTTCCCAGGGGCCCTCTGGTCTGTCCAGGGACCCTCCAACCTGCTCAGGGGCCCTTATGACCTGGCAAAGGACTGCGCTGGCCGCTTTGTCGCCCTGTCGACATGCTCAGGGGCCTCTCAACCTGCCCAGGGGCCCCTCTGTGCTGACTAGGGGCCCATTCGACGTGTTCAGGGGGCTCATTCGACGTGCTCAGGGGGCCCTCTGACCCGCTCAGGGGCCCTTTTGGTCTGGCCAGGGGCCCCTCTGACATGCACACGGCTCTTTTGAACGTCCAAGGGGCCCTCTGGTCTTTCAGAGAGGGCCCTGGTGTGCCTAAAGGGCCTCTGAAGTCCTCTAAACTCTCTAAAGACCACGCTTCGTGTAGTAAAGAGCCTATGATACCGTGCTTTCTCGCGGTCTCGTCGGCCCTTTTCGGCGCGCTGCGCGCGCCAAAAAGGGCCCTCCTGGCCTCCAGGCCTGTTCAGAGGCCGCCCCCGCCGCCCTCCCCTTGGCTACGTGCCTGACTGAAGCGATGACTGATGATGCGGATCTGTGGGGTCGGATGGGGTCATCGACAGTCGTACACGAAATATAACCACACCTGCAGCTGCATGCTGCAGCACCGGCCAGTCTCACCTCTACCTCAGTACTCACCCGATCAGTTTGTGCGTTTTTCTTGGAATTCCAGCAGAACTCGAGGACGGCAACAATTATGGCCAGAGAGAGTCCACACAGCAGAACGACAAACACCCCACCTGCCGGAGGAAAATTAAATCGAATTGAAAAATGATGGATGGAAATTTGACTCTCACATGCGGTCTGCAGATTTTCAAGTGCACACAGTGAAAAAAGGCTAACTTTTTACGCAAAAGGTGAAATTCTGCGACTGTTAAAAGTAATTAAAAGTCGTAGAAAGAAGAAAAACATGTTTACATGTTTTTTTTCTGAGTTCGAAGATTTCCACTGGGCTGTCCCTCGGAAAGTGGGAGGAGTGTGTGTGTGTGTGTGTGTGTGTGTGTGTGTGTGTGTGTGTGTGTGTGTGTGTGTGTGTGTGTGTGTGTGTGTGTGTGTGTGTGTGTGTGTGTGTGTGTGTGTGTGTGTGTGTGTGTGTGTGTGTGTGTGTGTGTGTGTGTGTGTGTGTGTGTGTGTGTGTGTGTGTGTGTGTGTGTGTGTGTGTGTGTGTGTGTGTGTGTGTGTGTGTGTGTGTGTGTGTGTGTGTGTGTGTGTGTGTGTGTGTGTGTGTGTGTGTGTGTGTGTGTGTGTGTGTGTGTGTGTGTGTGTGTGTGTGTGTGTGTGTGTGTGTGTGTGTGTGTGTGTGTGTGTGTGTGTGTGTGTGTGTGTGTGTGTGTGTGTGTGTGTGTGTGTGTGTGTGTGTGTGTGTGTGTGTGTGTGTGTGTGTGTGTGTGTGTGTGTGTGTGTGTGTGTGTGTGTGTGTGTGTGTGTGTGTGTGTGTGTGTGTGTGTGTGTGTGTGTGTGTGTGTGTGTGTGTGTGTGTGTGTGTGTGTGTGTGTGTGTGTGTGTGTGTGTGTGTGTGTGTGTGTGTGTGTGTGTGTGTGTGTGTGTGTGTGTGTGTGTGTGTGTGTGTGTGTGTGTGTGTGTGTGTGTGTGTGTGTGTGTGTGTGTGTGTGTGTGTGTGTGTGTGTGTGTGTGTGTGTGTGTGTGTGTGTGTGTGTGTGTGTGTGTGTGTGTGTGTGTGTGTGTGTGTGTGTGTGTGTGTGTGTGTGTGTGTGTGTGTGTGTGTGTGTGTGTGTGTGTGTGTGTGTGTGTGTGTGTGTGTGTGTGTGTGTGTGTGTGTGTGTGTGTGTGTGTGTGTGTGTGTGTGTGTGTGTGTGTGTGTGTGTGTGTGTGTGTGTGTGTGTGTGTGTGTGTGTGTGTGTGTGTGTGTGTGTGTGTGTGTGTGTGTGTGTGTGTGTGTGTGTGTGTGTGTGTGTGTGTGTGTGTGTGTGTGTGTGTGTGTGTGTGTGTGTGTGTGTGTGTGTGTGTGTGTGTGTGTGTGTGTGTGTGTGTGTGTGTGTGTGTGTGTGTGTGTGTGTGTGTGTGTGTGTGTGTGTGTGTGTGTGTGTGTGTGTGTGTGTGTGTGTGTGTGTGTGTGTGTGTGTGTGTGTGTGTGTGTGTGTGTGTGTGTGTGTGTGTGTGTGTGTGTGTGTGTGTGTGTGTGTGTGTGTGTGTGTGTGTGTGTGTGTGTGTGTGTGTGTGTGTGTGTGTGTGTGTGTGTGTGTGTGTGTGTGTGTGTGTGTGTGTGTGTGTGTGTGTGTGTGTGTGTGTGTGTGTGTGTGTGTGTGTGTGTGTGTGTGTGTGTGTGTGTGTGTGTGTGTGTGTGTGTGTGTGTGTGTGTGTGTGTGTGTGTGTGTGTGTGTGTGTGTGTGTGTGTGTGTGTGTGTGTGTGTGTGTGTGTGTGTGTGTGTGTGTGTGTGTGTGTGTGTGTGTGTGTGTGTGTGTGTGTGTGTGTGTGTGTGTGTGTGTGTGTGTGTGTGTGTGTGTGTGTGTGTGTGTGTGTGTGTGTGTGTGTGTGTGTGTGTGTGTGTGTGTGTGTGTGTGTGTGTGTGTGTGTGTGTGTGTGTGTGTGTGTGTGTGTGTGTGTGTGTGTGTGTGTGTGTGTGTGTGTGTGTGTGTGTGTGTGTGTGTGTGTGTGTGTGTGTGTGTGTGTGTGTGTGTGTGTGTGTGTGTGTGTGTGTGTGTGTGTGTGTGTGTGTGTGTGTGTGTGTGTGTGTGTGTGTGTGTGTGTGTGTGTGTGTGTGTGTGTGTGTGTGTGTGTGTGTGTGTGTGTGTGTGTGTGTGTGTGTGTGTGTGTGTGTGTGTGTGTGTGTGTGTGTGTGTGTGTGTGTGTGTGTGTGTGTGTGTGTGTGTGTGTGTGTGTGTGGTGTGTGTGTGTGTGTGTGTGTGTGTGTGTGTGTGTGTGTGTGTGTGTGTGTGTGTGTGTGTGTGTGTGTGTGTGTGTGTGTGTGTGTGTGTGTGTGTGTGTGTGTGTGTGTGTGTGTGTGTGTGTGTGTGTGTGTGTGTGTGTGTGTGTGTGTGTGTGTGTGTGTGTGTGTGTGTGTGTGTGTGTGTGTGTGTGTGTGTGTGTGTGTGTGTGTGTGTGTGTGTGTGTGTGTGTGTGTGTGTGTGTGTGTGTGTGTGTGTGTGTGTGTGTGTGTGTGTGTGTGTGTGTGTGTGTGTGTGTGTGTGTGTGTGTGTGTGTGTGTGTGTGTGTGTGTGTGTGTGTGTGTGTGTGTGTGTGTGTGTGTGTGTGTGTGTGTGTGTGTGTGTGTGTGTGTGTGTGTGTGTGTGTGTGTGTGTGTGTGTGTGTGTGTGTGTGTGTGTGTGTGTGTGTGTGTGTGTGTGTGTGTGTGTGTGTGTGTGTGTGTGTGTGTGTGTGTGTGTGTGTGTGTGTGTGTGTGTGTGTGTGTGTGTGTGTGTGTGTGTGTGTGTGTGTGTGTGTGTGTGTGTGTGTGTGTGTGTGTGTGTGTGTGTGTGTGTGTGTGTGTGTGTGTGTGTGTGTGTGTGTGTGTGTGTGTGTGTGTGTGTGTGTGTGTGTGTGTGTGTGTGTGTGTGTGTGTGTGTGTGTGTGTGTGTGTGTGTGTGTGTGTGTGTGTGTGTGTGTGTGTGTGTGTGTGTGTGTGTGTGTGTGTGTGTGTGTGTGTGTGTGTGTGTGTGTGTGTGTGTGTGTGTGTGTGTGTGTGTGTGTGTGTGTGTGTGTGTGTGTGTGTGTGTGTGTGTGTGTGTGTGTGTGTGTGTGTGTGTGTGTGTGTGTGTGTGTGTGTGTGTGTGTGTGTGTGTGTGTGTGTGTGTGTGTGTGTGTGTGTGTGTGTGTGTGTGTGTGTGTGTGTGTGTGTGTGTGTGTGTGTGTGTGTGTGTGTGTGTGTGTGTGTGTGTGTGTGTGTGTGTGTGTGTGTGTGTGTGTGTGTGTGTGTGTGTGTGTGTGTGTGTGTGTGTGTGTGTGTGTGTGTGTGTGTGTGTGTGTGTGTGTGTGTGTGTGTGTGTGTGTGTGTGTGTGTGTGTGTGTGTGTGTGTGTGTGTGTGTGTGTGTGTGTGTGTGTGTGTGTGTGTGTGTGTGTGTGTGTGTGTGTGTGTGTGTGTGTGTGTGTGTGTGTGTGTGTGTGTGTGTGTGTGTGTGTGTGTGTGTGTGTGTGTGTGTGTGTGTGTGTGTGTGTGTGTGTGTGTGTGTGTGTGTGTGTGTGTGTGTGTGTGTGTGTGTGTGTGTGTGTGTGTGTGTGTGTGTGTGTGTGTGTGTGTGTGTGTGTGTGTGTGTGTGTGTGTGTGTGTGTGTGTGTGTGTGTGTGTGTGTGTGTGTGTGTGTGTGTGTGTGTGTGTGTGTGTGTGTGTGTGTGTGTGTGTGTGTGTGTGTGTGTGTGTGTGTGTGTGTGTGTGTGTGTGTGTGTGTGTGTGTGTGTGTGTGTGTGTGTGTGTGTGTGTGTGTGTGTGTGTGTGTGTGTGTGTGTGTGTGTGTGTGTGTGTGTGTGTGTGTGTGTGTGTGTGTGTGTGTGTGTGTGTGTGTGTGTGTGTGTGTGTGTGTGTGTGTGTGTGTGTGTGTGTGTGTGTGTGTGTGTGTGTGTGTGTGTGTGTGTGTGTGTGTGTGTGTGTGTGTGTGTGTGTGTGTGTGTGTGTGTGTGTGTGTGTGTGTGTGTGTGTGTGTGTGTGTGTGTGTGTGTGTGTGTGTGTGTGTGTGTGTGTGTGTGTGTGTGTGTGTGTGTGTGTGTGTGTGTGTGTGTGTGTGTGTGTGTGTGTGTGTGTGTGTGTGTGTGTGTGTGTGTGTGTGTGTGTGTGTGTGTGTGTGTGTGTGTGTGTGTGTGTGTGTGTGTGTGTGTGTGTGTGTGTGTGTGTGTGTGTGTGTGTGTGTGTGTGTGTGTGTGTGTGTGTGTGTGTGTGTGTGTGTGTGTGTGTGTGTGTGTGTGTGTGTGTGTGTGTGTG
>JAXIVJ010005501.1:0-73494 GCA_036785665.1 Chirona hameri | reverse complement strand
CACACTACATCACCAATAGCAAGACAAGTATGTTGTTAGGGCGAGTCTGGGGTTACAGTTGTTCACCGTTTTCTTCCTCAAACTGACGACAACCCTTGCCGGGGATGATTACTCAGACACCAATACACCCCTCATAGCATGCAAGTTTGAAGTCTTGACTTGTCCCCAAATTACAACACCAACAGTCAACACCACCACTCACAACCAGTAACGTGCCAAGTCTGATGTGTTGACATGTTAAGTTTACCTTACTTGCTATGCCGATTTATTTTATCCACTTTTTGAGCACTATATTATTAACTATTTTAACTTAACACTTACAATCTTAAAATATACTCTGGGTTTCTAAGTTTTGTCCACATGTATACCATATCTACTATGCAGTCGAAGTTAGCTGATAAAAACAGCGGATGTCCGCTTGACGGACGCGGAGAGTCTCCCGTTCAAAGTCAATGAGTGGTCTTCCGCGGGTTCTCCCAAACCGCTGATGACTGAAATAGTAGTTTGCAGACAACTTGTGTAGTTTTTATGGTCTATACAACAACTATATTTGTGGTTTATATAGCCAAATTGACTATCACAGTTTCTATGTGGGGACGCGTATTTTTTTTGGTAGACTGGGACCTGTAACTTTTTTGGTGGACTGTGTATTTGCATGTGTGAACCAAATTCAGTAGAAATTGCATTCGAATATCCCAGGAGTAGAAGTAAAAAGCACACGCATGCAAAAATGCAGCATGTGGCTCCTCTGATGGATCATTTGTGCATGAAAAAGTAGCCAACCTGGCCAAGAAAAATACAAAATTTTGTTCATCCGACAGTCGTCCAGCAGGAGCGGGGCATTTTACCACCCCTGCAATATGTGCTTCTCCAACAGTATATTCCGTTTTTTTTATAAGCATATTTTTTGAACATTTCTTTTTTATAGTTTTTTTCAGTTTTTGTTTTGTATTTCTTTACTTCATGTCATCGAACATATTATATGTCATGACGATAAAATGTAAATTCCTAAAAATCGGTGCCCTTCGATTTATGGCGTGTAGTGACGTATTAAATGTCCTAGATCTCAAAAGTTTTCGACGAATTTCTTCATTTTCGTACAGAAGCGTCAAAATTGATGTAGCTGAAGGGAACTAAAAGTTTCGAGAGATGAATAACGTCATTAGATTTTGGGCAATTTACGAATGTTCGTAAAGGAGGGGCTAATATTTGCCCTGCCAGTCAATGGTATATTCCAAATAAGATTTACAGAGGCTCCTTGATGCTCACATAGATGCCCTCTAGTCTCCTGTCTAGTCGATAGGCCTCCGAGGGCCGGCGGTCGATATGAGAGTGATATCGCCAGGCAGAAGAATAGCCCATTGCCGGGTCTGCGAGGGATATTAAGCCGGTAAGAAATTGCCTCTCAGCGTCTTTGAAAGGAATATCGATTGACCAGCTGAGGACCCTTCGGTACGATTCGAGAGGGTAATTCCGGGCCTGATGGAGTTATCATCAGTCTTAACTGAGTCATTATTTCGGATTAATAGGGCCCCTGGCAGGGCCTCAGTGGGCGGCCCCTCGGTGTGTGACAGAGATATATTTGCATTATTTCAAGACCTGAGAGGGTCGTATGGAGCATGCCGGGCTTATGCTGTCTGAAAGGGCCCTCGGGCCGGTCTGAGGAGGACGCACGTAGCTGGCCTAAAAAGGATGCAAATGTTTTGCTTTGTTTTTAGTTTGAGTTGAAGTTTTGAGCTGCATTGGAGTTGTCAGTATTCCGTTTGGCCGTCCAACTCCGCGCACGGCCTGAGGTCAAATTTCTATGTTGATCTAAGCTGGTCAACATGAATATGATTCGAAACACGAACGCGCGGGGGGGGGGGGCGCCAAATACGCGCCAAACTCGAACGGCCGGGGAGGGGTTGATTTCAACCCAGCCCCCTAAGATCTCAAAAACCACGCAACGTAAGCGAAAACCGGAAACTGATATTAGATAGCTCGAGACAAGCCTCTATCGAAAGTATATCTGTCTTTTGTTATGTCAGTCCAGGTCAATATGAGGTCACAGAGGTCATCAAGGGTCTGATTTTCCAGTTTTAGGACTTAGCTCCAGAGACCCCCAGATATCAAAGGAACTATGATAGCTAGGAACCAAACGGGAAAAAGCAATGGAAAGATCTTGAAAAATGCACTTGTTAAAGTGGCCTCAAATTTTGTATCAAATTTTGGTCAATAGTTGAGACTACATAGGCCATCAAGGTAAAAAATGATATTTTTTGGCAAAGCTATTTTCCCAATTTTTTTCTTCCTAATAAAGATATGGCAAAACTTTTGAACGCCACGTGATTTTCTCGTCAAGGCGCTTATAAATCATATTCCTGTTGATCAGTTAGGTCAACATTTAAATTTTACCTCAGGTCAAGGTCAAATCGTGACCCAAGTAGGTCAAGTTATAAATTGGAAGACGTGGCGAGATGAGACAAACACATTAGTACTTGTTTCACTTCTCTATCTTCATTCTGTCGAGAGTTATATACACAAAAGTGTTGGTGACCTCGGATGACCTCGGCTGACCCTGTAGAAGTCACTGAACACAAATTGCACCTGGGCCATCATGATAACATGATCCTAAGATAACATGATCCAGAAGGAATTGTGCTTTATCATGCGTATTCCCGGGATAGGAAGCACTTGCATATTTCCCCATGAACTTATAATGGGAGGTCACGAAATTGACCAGACCTAAAGTCACCGATATAAAAAAAATCCGAGATACACGAGTTGTAGGTATCTATGACCTTATGAAATCCTGTACGTTTAAAACCGATCGGCAAACAACTGTGGCTGTGGTATGACCGCACACATTTTGAAGGTAGGGTCACGTGACCTGGCCTGGTGACCTGACCTGAGATGACCCGATGTAATTTGTTTAGGCTATATGGGTAATTGATGCACAAACAGCTGTGCTAAATTTGGCGGCGCTGTGCGCCGCCGTTTTTCCGCTATTCGGGAAACACTGTGGGGCGGAAATCAGCCCCCCCCCCCCCCCTCGGCCGTGCGCGTGTTAATTAATATAATGAAAGCTACACTGTCTGATCATCGTCACCGTTCTCCCCTATGGAGCCCAGGCGGCCCAGAAAGGC
This sequence comes from Chirona hameri, assembly GCA_036785665.1. NCBI lineage: Eukaryota > Metazoa > Arthropoda > Thecostraca > Balanomorpha > Balanidae > Chirona > Chirona hameri. Next base: position 70,369 of record JAXIVJ010005501.1, on the reverse strand, counting down.
TCACCCAAGCTCCAGGGAGCTGCCTTTGCAGCCCCTGGCTACATACCAGCATAATATAACTATCACTGCAGTCACTTCCCTGTTTGTCATTGGCACTAATTCGCAAACAGAATTGTCGATTGAAATCACACAAAAAAGTTTCGATTATTTGGACATGGTGTGCCTGGTGAATGTGTCTGGCAAGCCACCGTATCTAGGGTATTTTATCAATAAATTGAGAGAAAAAAATTCCAGCACCAATAAATTAATAGAATAATTCCTACCATATTTTTGTTTCGAAACCTACCAGATAGATAAATAATTGTGAGATGAAAGATTGTGAGATAAACATATTTCCCATTGTGCGCCTTCAAATGGTTCCTTAAACCCTTAAACTTGCACGGACAGTACGTACAAGTTTCTGGAGATCTGCCAACTTGTACGGACACTGTCCGTAGTGGTGGCGACGCCTATGCTTCCCAACAATCTTTCGCTGACGTGGTCTTCCCCGTCACCCCCCAACAAAAAATGCCCCCCCCCCCCCCCTCCCCCGCCTCGCTCAGCGACTTTTCGCGCTTACGACACGACGCCCCCCCCCCCCCCCCCCCGCTCAAGAACTTTTCGCCGAGGAAACGTGGAGTACAATTCCCCCCCACACTCGAAACTCCCCCCCCCCCCCACACACGCACTTGAAACCTAGATCCACCACTGACGTCACATGAATGCGCTCTATGAAGCGCTTGATGATTGGCGAAACATCACAACTTTTACGCTTCAAGGATTGTACCAGGACGTGGTAAATACTTATTAGCATACTTATCGATCGAGCAAGCTTGCTCGATCTTAAGAACAGATGAGTAAGAGGAAATATGATTGGTTGGGTCCTCAATAAACGTACACCTGAATGTATTGAGTAATGAGTCCTAGTCTTTTCAAGAGGAGATGACTTTTAGAGATCATCTCACTTCTTACCCTGCCATTATTCACATTATGGTGTTTTTGTAGTCATTAGCTGCCCATTTTCCCGAGCCTCTCTTCAAAAAGCCCTCACCATAAAAGCTCAGAATCCCACCGGGACACTTGCCAGACTAAACTCCATCGCCACCCAGCGGATACTCACTTTGCGCGAAGCCGTTGAACTTGCACCAGAAGGCGCCGAGCACGAAGATGGGTTGTGTCAAGTGCACCACCAGGTGGACCCACATGCAGAAGAGCACGATGCAGATGTCGGCGGCGGCCAGGTTCACCAGGTAGGCGTTGATGGCGGAGCGCATGTGGGAGTTGGCAGCCGAGATCACTACCACGCTGCAGTTGCCAATCAGCGAGCTCAGGAATACTATTCCATAGGCCACCATCTGCGGGGGAAGGGGGCAATTTGGTAACATGACGTCACTCGGGCGTGATAATGAGTACCACGCTGCAGTTGCCAATCAGCGAGCCGAGAAGATCTACTATTCCGTCCGCCACCATCTGCGGGAGAGAGGGAAAAGGAATTTGGTAACATGACGTCACTCGGGCGTGATAATGGCTACCACGATGCAGTTGCCAATTAGCGAGTCGAGGAATACTATTCCGTACGCCACCATCTGCGGGAGAGAGGGACATCGAATTTGGTACATGACGTCATTGGGGCGTGATAATGGCTACTAGCTCCCACGTTGCCATTCACATGTTACCAGTCCTCAACGAAATATTATGTGGGGAGAGCAGTTCTTTGGTATTTGTTTGTGCCCAAGCCCTGCGGAAGATGAATATTTCTCCTTCCAGACTTATGGCCGTGGTTATGCCTATCTCAGTGACAGAGGTGCCACGCCTGACACACCTGACAGCCGTGTTAGATAAACCAAGTGAGATGTCAACAGTGAACTGCCTAATGTAATTATAACTTCAATAAAGAAGAAATAAAGAGCCCGCTTCTTCCCGAAAAATGACTAATAACTTCGCGAGGCAGGCCACCTGGACTTTACATTTTAGCTGAACCCGTCTCTTTAAGCGATGCAATTAACTCCTTATTCATAATGTACCCGTCGTAGCCTGAGCTCTTCCATTCTGATGATGTCAGGATAGTAACCCTCGCCCTACGGGGGGGGGGGTCCTAAAATGACCCCCCAAAAACAAAAAAAATCCTTGTATAACTTTTTAGACATGTAGCGCATCTAGCTGAAATTTTCCGCAGCTAAGTATACAACAATTATACGTATCCTGTAAAAATTCCATTGAAATTGGTTGAAACATTTGGGAAATAATGATGTTTTGATGACATCATGTTGGTGGAAAAGCGATAAATGTTTGAAAAATCGTAGAAAACAGAGTTTTGAAACAAATTGCAAACGCAATTAATCAAAGATATGAGATGTCATCATCGTTAAAATAGCAATCTCGATTTTTTTACATTTTGGGGCTTTGACCCCAAAAAAATGCAAAAAACTGATATTTTGGGGAAGAATTTCCACGAAGTTTTTTTTTCTGTCGAAGATTTCAAAAAATCGGAAGATATATTAGAGAACCGAGTATGAACGATGCTCAAACCAAATTTCAAAGAAATATCTTTATTTTTGACTGACTTATGGTTCTCTAAGAATAAGTAACTCATACGTCATTTTTTTTAATTGCGTGTTTTTTGGCTTTTTCTGACCAGATAGAGACAAATAAATGCCACCACTGTATTTATAAGACAAAAGTAGTCTAGAAACATACAATGTTTATTTATATTAATCAATTTCAAATTTTGACCTTATTGTGACCTGACTTTGACCTGAGAGCCATTATATGGTGTCAGGCTGTGAAAATGGCTGCTTCTATCGAACTCGACGTGTAAAATAACTCATACAACATGTGTCCCATGGCTTTCGTAGACCAGTGACCTTTTGTGACCTAACCTTGACCTTTGCTTTCAATTTCACTTTTACTGATGCGGGAGATGCATTATACATTTGGGAGCACTTTGTGAGATAATAGTTAAAATACACGGCTTTGGATGGAAAGTATAGCCCAAAAACCCAAATACTTTAATTTTGACACTTGACCTGACCGTGACCTGACATGTGACCTTATGTTAATGATTTCGGGTATGCGTCAGATTCTTCTCACTGAGAGCTTTCGATCACCGCCTTGCGCGTCTCACTGCAGTTATTGGTTCGGGAGATACGGGGGGGGTAAAATTTACCCCCCCAGCACCGGACGTTCGAATGGAGACCCCAGCGCCGCGCGGGTTAACTTCCAAACCAAACTTAGAGCAATGCGATAAGAACCAGCATGTTGCCTGTCATGAGAGGAATATACTAATATGCGATTTGTAGGTTTCAGGTCAATGGGTGACCTTCCAGGTCATGTGAATGACCTCGGATTTACCACGTCCAGAACAGCAATTTTGCTCTTCAGGAAACCTCAAAATTATAAATTTATAAATGTAAATAAAAAAGCATGTTTCTAGACCAGTTTAGGCTCAGAAATACAGAAAAGGGTAATTATTTGTTCGTATCTTGTCAAAAAAGTAAAAGCAAATTATTATTTAAAAAAAATGACGTCATGAGTTTCTTACACTTAGGGAGCAATCAGTCAGTCAAAAATGAAGATATTGCTTTGAAATTTGGTATGGGTATTGTCCATACTCAGTTCTCTCACATATATTCCGGTTTTTCTAACATCTTTTAAAATATTTATTTTGTGGGGATTAAAAAAAACAGGTTTTTGAATTTTATGGGTCAAAAACCTAAAATTTTGCAAATCCGAGATAGCCATTTTAAGCGAATGCCATTCTGTATCTTTGGTGAATTGCGTTTGCAATTTCCTTTAAAACTCTGTTTTATACCATTTGTCAAATATTTATCTTTTTTTTCTTCTCACCAGCATGACGTCATCAAAACATGATTATCTCCCAAACTGCTTAACTAATTTCAATTATTTTGTTTACAGCATACGTATAATTGTTATAAACTCAGCTACCGAAAATGTCAGCAAGATGCGCTGCATTTGTAAAAAAGTTATTCAAGAAAACCCTCTGGGAGGGGGGGCTGTCAGGCGAGGGTTAAATCCTCACGCTCCTGGTTCGCGTCTCTGCGCAGAATGTGTTATTGAATATCAACACTCCTGGTCCGCGTCACACTCTTCTACAAGTTCTACCCTCTCTGGAGGTCACAGCAGTAGCAACATCACCATCTCACATGTAAATATCAACTCCATTACATCTCGTTGCCGCCTTGACAAGCTCTCCCACTTTGTCTCTCTCAATGACATAGACATACTTTGCCTCTCTGAGACCAAGCTTGATGACAAAGTACATCCTTCTCTTTTCTCACTTGACCATTTTCATGACCCAATGACACGATACAGAGACAGGAATGGAGGGGGTGTAGCTATTTATGTTAGAAATAATCTTCCAGTAAAACGATTACATGATCTAGAATCAACTGGAGTAGAATGGATATGGTGCCTTGTAAAGATAAAACAAACAAATTTGATAATAAGTTCAGTGTATGTACCTCCTAATTTGCCATCAGTCCAGCATTCTGCATTTCTTACCAAGCTAACTGAAAGTATTGCTTCAGCACAAATTTACTCTCCCCATAACATTAGTATCCTTGGTGATTTCAATGCTGGCAACACATTCATCGACCCAAAGTTTTCAAATCATAGCCCAATAATGTCATACGAAGTTGCTCTTCATGAAGAAATTTTGACATCCAACTTTGAACAGCTCATAACTCAGCCGACACGGTATGCGGAGACAAATGACATTGCTAACCTTAGAGATCTAATTGTAATATCTAATCCAGCAATGGTTAATGAAAGTGGTGTACTTCCTTCCTTTTCAAAAATTGATCATATTCCAATTTTGTCTCCCTCACAATTGAAGCACCTACAATTTATAAACAAACAATACAACTGTGGGACTATAGACAAACAGATGCTGACAAACTAACAAGACTGCTGATGAATACTGACTGGGACAACTTACTGGACTGCGACCTTGACAAAGCAACTGATAATTTCACTGATGCTCTATTGTCAGCAGCGAAAGCTTCAATTCCACAGAAAAGTTTCTCAACAAAATCTAACAACAAGCCTTGGTTTAATCTAGACCACAAACGACAAATTCGTAAAAGAGACAGAATGTTTTTCATTGCAAAAAGACGTGACACTCCTAACGACTGGGAACGGTGGAGACGACAACGAAACATGACGACAGAGACAAACCAGCGACTGAAAAACTTACACATTCAATCACAAGTCACTAAACTTTTGGAACAAAAAAGAGATCCACGTGCATACCACAACATCTTAAAAATCACTGGGAGGAAAGCAAACTACAGCCACTCATCAGTCAAGGCGGGACGCCAGTCATTGATGACCTTACTAAAGCGACCATTCTCAACGATTACTTTGCCACCCAAACTCGACCAGACACAAATGGCAGACCGATTCCTCACATCACTCCCCCATTATCCCCAATTCCTCCACTAGCAGAGGTCCATATAACCGATCAAGAGGTCCTGAAAATCATAAATTCCTTAGACGTAAACAAATCATCAGGCCTAGATAAAATTCCTAACAAATTACTTAAAATGTCAACATTGCTAATTGCCAATCTACTTGGCAAGCTTTTTAATAAATCCCTCCAATTAGGGAAATTTCCCTCGTCCTGGAAAAGAGTTCGTAGAGATTTACTCTACGAACTTTACTCCCATTACTCCCATCTTCAAACATAAAGGCTCCAACTCAGATCCAACCAACTACCGGCCAATAAGTATTCTTCCGAACCTGTCTAAAATTTTGGAAACCCTAGTATTTATTAAAATATACACACATCTAACTGAAAACAATCTTCTAACTGAGAAGCAAAGTGGCTACCGTCCGGGTCACAGTACACACCTTCATCTTGTATATCTTGCTCATCAGTTGTACTCGGCGTTAAACGAAAACAATAACTTCACTGCAATTTTTCTCGACATTTCAAAATATTTCGACAAAATTTGGCACGAAGCACTAATTGCGAAATGTGAAATTCAATGCAGCATCTCTGGCTCCCTCCTGGCATGGCTAAGTTCATATATCGAAGATCATACTCAAATTGTTCGTGTGGGTAATAGCGTATCTTCGCCACACACAACTATAGCTGGTTGCCCTCAAGGCTCGGTTCTTGGACATCTGCTTGCCCTGATATAACTCAACGACCTATCCAACAAAACCGAGAATGACGCGCTATTCTATGCAGACGAAACTTCCCTGTACTCCTCTCATCCACAAGACAGCCAACAACACAGACAATCACTGCAAAATGACTTAGACATCATCAGTCAATATGGTACAGACTGGGCCATCACTTTGAATGCGGATAAAACAGCACAACAAACATTCACGAACAGGCACAACAACCATGACCTAAGATTATCCTTTAATGGCCAAAATATATACCTAGTGCTAAGAACCACAAACATCTCTGACTCACATTTTCTACTGACCTCCACTTCCATCAGCATATTAATACATTCATCAGGACAATCAACTCTCACTTAGGACCCATTTACCCCATCGCGAAATTCCTCCCAAGACCTATACTCAACGATATATATACAACATACATTAGACGGCATTTCGACTACTGTGATATCATCTACGACGGTAACTTGACTTTGACCGACTCAGTTCGACTCCAGACTCTACAGAATCGTTGCGCTAGACTTGTGACAGGTGCACTATTCCGAACATCAACTGACGCGCTACTTAATAATTTAGGCGGGGAGCGACTAGATGTCAAACGGCTCATCCACAAACTTTTGTTTTTCCATCGAACGTATTACAATTACCCTCCTCTTCCCTCATACGTAACGAACCTCTTGACGGGCACGAGACAAAACGCTACTGGACTCAGACTACGGAACGCACAACTTCTTTCAATCCCTCCCATTCGCTTAACATCTTTCCGCAGGTCCTTCATTCCCGCCACTATCCGGCAATGGAATCTTCTTCCTGAATCTCTACGAAATACTCTATCCCGTCTTGCCTCTTTGCTCGTCAAGTTTGGCAGCGATTTGGGGCACCAGAGCCACCAACACTGAACTCAGTAGGCACAAAAACAGTCAATACACTCCACACTAGATTGCGAGTCGGTCTGTCATCTCTGCATGCACACCTATTTAAAGTTCACCGCACACCTAGCCCAACATGCACTTGCGGGCACAAACAAGAAGACACTGCTCACTACATACTCTGGTACCCCCTGGTACACAAACAACAGGTTACACCTCATCAACGCAGCGCGAACAATTATTCCAAATTTTGATAACCTTTCTTGTAAATGTCAACTCAACGCACTTCTATTCGGCCACACCCTCAATGAAAACCAAGGAATACTCATCGCACACCACCTACAAGCATTCATAGCACACACTCAACGATTTACCACCCTACAGTAACACAAACACTTCGCAAACGCTAGCCCGACTGTCCGTGGTCTGGCCGCCTGGTGCCTGCATTTCCCCTGGCTGCTCGGTGGGCTGTTGGCGGGGCCGGCGTTACCAGTTTCTTGGTTTCGTTTTGTTTTGTTCCATTTAATTATGTTGGAGAGGCGCTATAACTTAAGCTTGTGCTTTTGCGCCGATCCGCAATTGTCTGTTAATTTATATATCTTTTTGTTAAACAAAATAAACTGAAACTGAAACTGAAACGTCTCTCTGTGTCTCTGTGTCTCCTGACATACATCTCTCTGTGTCTCTGTGTCTCCTGACATACATCTCTGTGTCTCTGTGTCTCCTGACATACATCTATCTGTGTCTCTGTGTCTCCTGACATACATCTCTCTGTGTCTCCTGACATACATCTCTCTGTGTCTCCTGACATACATCTCTCTGTGTCTCTGTGTCTCCTGACATACATCTCTCTGTGTCTCTGTATCTCCTGACATACATCTCTCTGTGTCTCTGTGTCTCCTGACATACGTCTCTCTGTGTCTCCTGACATACATCTCTCTGTGTCTCCTGACATACGTCTCTCTGTGTCTCCTGACATACATCTCTCTGTGTCTCCTGACATACATCTCTCTGTGTCTCTGTGTCTCCTGACATACATCTCTCTGTGTCTCTGTGTCTCCTGACATACATCTCTCTGTGTCTCTGTGTCTCCTGACATACATCTCTCTGTGTCTCTGTGTCTCCTGACATACATCTCTCTGTGTCTCTGTGTCTCCTGACATACATCTCTCTGTGTCTCTGTGTATCCTGACATACATCTCGCTGTGTCTCTGTGTCTCCTGGCATACATCTCTCTGTGTCTCTGTGTCTCCTGACATACATCTCTCTGTGTCTCCTGACATACATCTCTCTGTGTCTCCTGACATGCATCTCTCTGTGTCTCTGTGTCTCCTGACATACATCTCTCTGTGTCTCCTGACATACATCTCTCTGTGTCTCCTGACATACATGTCTCTGTGCCTCTGTGTCTCCTGACATACATCTCTCTGTGTCTCCTGACATACATCTCTCTGTGTCTCCTGACATACATCTCTCTGTGTCTCTGTGTCTCCTGACATACATCTCTCTGTGTCTCTGTGTCTCCTGACATACATCTCTCTGTGTCTCCTGACATACATCTCTCTGTGTCTCCTGACATACATCTCTCTGTGTCTCCTGACATACATCTCTCTGTGTCTCTGTGTCTCCTGACATACATCTCTCTGTGCCTCTGTGTCTCCTGACATACATCTCTCTGTCTCCTGACATACATCTCTCTGTGTCTCCTGACATACATCTCTCTGTGTCTCCTGACATACATCTATCTGTGTCTCTGTGTCTCCTGACATACATCTCTCTGTGTCTCTGTGTCTCCTGACATACATCTCTCTGTGTCTCCTGACATACATCTCTCTGTATCTCTGTGTCTCCTGACATACATCTCTCTGTGTCTCTGTGTCTCCTGACATACATCTCTCTGTGTCTCTGTGTCTCCTGACATACATCTCTCTGTGTCTCCTCACATACATCTCTCTGTGTCTCTGTGTCTCCTGACATACATCTCTCTGTGTCTCCTGATATACATCTCTCTGTGTCTCTGTGTCTCCTGACATACATCTCTCTGTGTCTCCTGACATACATCTCTCTGTGTCTCTGTGTCTCCTGACATAAATATCTCTGTGTCTCCTGACATACATCTCTCTGTGTCTCCTGACATACATCTCTCTGTGTCTCCTGACATACATCTCTCTGTGTCTCCTGACATACATCTCTCTGTGTCTCCTGACATACATCTCTCTGTGTCTCCTGACATACATCTCTCTGTGTCTCCTGACATACATCTCTCTGTGTCTCCTGACATACATCTCTCTGTGTCTCCTGACATACATCTCTCTGTGTCTCCTGATATACATCTCTCTGTGTCTCTGTGTCTCCTGACATACATCTCTCTGTGTCTCCTGACATACATCTCTCTGTGTCTCCTGACATACATCTCTCTGTGTCTCCTGACATACATCTCTCTGTGTCTCCTGACATACATCTCTCTGTGTCTCCTGACATACATCTCTCTGTCTCCTGATATACATCTCTCTGTGTCTCTGTGTCTCCTGACATACATCTCTCTGTGTCTCCTGACATACATCTCTCTGTGTCTCTGTGTCTCCTGACATACATCTCTCTGTGTCTCTGTGTCTCCTGACATACATCTCTCTGTGTCTCTGTGTCTCCTGACATACATCTCTCTGTGTCTCCTGACACACATCTCTCTGTGTCTCCTGCCATACATCTCTCTGTGTCTCTGTGTCTCCTGACATACATCTCTCTGTGTCTCCTGACATACATCTCTCTGTGTCTCCTGACATACATCTCTCTGTGTCTCCTGACATACATCTCTCTGTGTCTCCTGACATACATCTCTCTGTGTCTCCTGACATACATCTCTCTGTGTCTCTGTGTCTCCTGACATACATCTCTCTGTGTCTCCTGACATACATCTCTCTGTGTCTCTGTGTCTCCTGACATACATCTCTCTGTGTCTCTGTGTCTCCTGACATACATCTCTCTGTGTCTCCTGACATACATCTCTCTGTGCCTCCTGACATACATCTCTCTGTGTCTCTGTGTCTCCTGACATACATCTCTCTGTGTCTCTGTGTCTCCTGACATACATCTCTCTGTGTCTCCTGACATACATCTCTCTGTGTATCTGTGTCTCCTGACATACATCTCTCTGTGTCTCTGTGTCTCCTGACATACATCTCTCTGTGTTTCCTGACATACATCTCTCTGTGTCTCTGTGTCTCCTGACATACATCTCTCTGTGTCTCCTGACATACATCTCTCTGTGTATCTGTGTCTCCTGACATACATCTCTCTGTGTATCTGTGTCTCCTGACATACATCTCTCTGTGTCTCTGTGTCTCCTGACATACATCTCTCTGTGTTTCCTGACATACATCTCTCTGTGTCTCTGTGTCTCCTGACATACATCTCTCTGTGTCTCCTGACATACATCTCTCTGTGTATCTGTGTCTCCTGACATACATCTCTCTGTGTCTCTGTGTCTCCTGACATACATCTCTCTGTGTCTCCTGACATACATCTCTCTGTGTCTCCTGACATACATCTCTCTGTGTCTCTGTGTCTCCTGACATACATCTCTCTGTGTCTCCTGACATACATCTCTCTGTGTCTCCTGACATACATCTCTCTGTGTCTCCTGACATGCATCTCTCTGTGTCTCTGTGTCTCCTGACATACATCTCTCTGTGTCTCCTGACATACATCTCTCTGTGTCTCTGTGTCTCCTGACATACATCTCTCTGTGTCTCTGTGTCTCCTGACATACATCTCTCTGTGTCTCCTGACATACATCTCTCTGTGTCTCTGTGTCTCCTGACATACATCTCTCTGTGTCTCTGTGTCTCCTGACATACATCTCTCTGTGTCTCTGTGTCTCCTGGCATACATCTATCTGTGTCTCTGTGTCTCCTGACATACATCTCTCTGTGTCTCCTGACATACATCTCTCTGTGTCTCTGTGTCTCCTGATATACGTCTCTTTATACAGATCCGCATTTCGCATCAAGAACAGTATAATTTTATGTTCCGATTGTACAAAGGACAAACAACTTCAGAAACGCCAAAGCCCTGTGTTACCAACAAATACATGATGAATCCGTGATTGTCATATTTACTTTTCCCGGGCTGCGTCTTCTATCCCTAATGTTGTGAGCGTCGCATCGAGCGTCCAATGCTTCCAATGGGTCACCTCAGTGGCCAATCTATTAATCACTCACGTTATTTATGGTCAAGGACCAGCCAACTCAATGCTGACATATGCAGGTTAAGCTGCGAGTCACTGGTCACTGGGGGTACACCCCCCCTCCCCCTCCCCCTCGCCACAAATAATATTTATAATATATCAAGAACGAAGGCAGCTATCGACGCCAAACTTGCAGTACCTTTCCGGGCATCAGTTTTACACATGTCAGCGAAAGGACAATTGTGGGGTTCTAATGTGTCACGATAAAATGACGTCATAGCGACGTCACTTCCGACAGATTTCGATCCAAATTAGCCAGTACATGAACCCGCCATTGACTGGGGAGGGGGCGGGCGTTTACCCCCCCCCCCCCCCCCCTCTGATGAATTTTCGCAATAGCTGAAAAACTAATTGCACTATCAACGTGAAACTTCAAATACCTTCTTATGAAGCCTTATCTTATTTAGTGACGTCACTACACACGAGTTTTACACCAAAATCAGCTAAACTCTGCCAGGCCGTACAAATGCCACATTTGAAATTGTACATTGACACATAGCAAATTGCAACGGCTACAAACTGGCTATCTCGGATTTGTCTGGGACATTTTGTGACGCTGATTTCAAATTTGGGATCCATTTGACATAATTATATGTTCCACTGGGGTCATGCGCTTCGACAGGTCAACCGAGGTCACTGACCTCAAATGACCTGATATAACCTTTTTGGAATTTGGCAGTTTATAGGACATTTTGTGACGCTGATTGCGAATTTGGCACCCAATAAGCATTATGATATGCTCATTCACGATTCTAGCTCGATAAAATTCAATGTATACGCATTTACAATTTTGATGACTTTTGGGTCATTGACATGACCTCAGATATCACCTAATGATCCAAGACCTTACAATCGGATATCATCGGCTTCCTCTCGTCACAAGCAACACGCTCGTCTTTGAATCGAAGCTCTAGCTCAATTAGGGGCGAAACGCCAAGGGGGGGGGGGCGTACCCACAATGTAAGGGGACGGTGGCATGTGTAGCTGCTGATGTTTGCTACATGTATTAAGGCATCCTATATATTTCACGCCTCTCTAATTCCATAGTTATGGCAAAACCGTGCGCTATCAGAAACGTTAAAATATGTTTTCTTGATCTGACCTGTGACGTCACCGGTGACATCCAGGTCAACACATTTTATTTCGTGTTGTTGTAATTTCCTGGGCTATCGATTGCCGTTAGAGTCAGCGCGATCGTCCTATTGGTTCCGAAGATACAAGGAGGAGGGGCTAAAAAGTCCCCCCCTCCCCTCCCGTGAGTCGTGTTACAACAAAATACCCCAGTGACTGCCGGTGCCGTCACTGGGGTCTTTGAAGATAAAGACCTTCAAAGATCTTCTGAAGGTCTTTATGTTAAAGACTTAACATTAAGACCTTCATTTATGTTTCACCGTTAACATAAATGAAGGTCTTTATGTTAACGTTTTTTTATTTTTGTATTGGGGTTTAGGGGCGCTCCGACAACGAAGGTCACATGGCGCCCAAAATATGTTAACGGTGAAAGTCTTCCTTCACTGCTAAAGTCAGCCATCAACTTAAATGTCAAAGTTAAGGTCACCATCAACATAAAGACCTTCACCGTTAAGGTCATTGTGACAGCCATGCGGCCATGCGTCTTACTTCTGTCGTCGAATCGCGCGTCCATCACGTTGAGCACATTCATCTGAAGTCTGAGGAAGTTGTTGATTAAGAAACCCACTAATCCAATGGTGAATGAAAAGTTCGATTTCAGGATTCAGGAGTTCACAAACTTCGCAGGGGTCGACTGGACCAGAGTTCGCCACGGGCCGGGCTGGCCCTATGGGCCATGGGTCGGGCCTGAGACGGGCCTCAACTTTAAGGAAATCACCAGGCTCTGGACGGGCCTGGGCTGATCATTTTGAAGTAATGCGCGCAAGCTCAGGTCAGCTTAGCACTATTATAACCAGCAGTTCACTTACACAGCAACACACTGCTACTGTGGCTGTGGCTTTTTGTTTTTTGGTTAGCATAGTTGGTTCATTGTTTCACATTTATAGTATACAAGTAAATATGCTAGGATATTGATCGCAAATTTTCTGAAAATAATGATATGCTTAATCTGAACGGACCGGACCGGGCCTGGGCCTCAATATTATGAATTTGTCCGTGCCTGGTCCGGGCCTGGGCTTGGTGTTCATGGGCCTGGGCTGGGCCGGCCTGGGGGTTGGTGGGCCCGTGGCGAACACTGGGACTCTGGACTCTGGGTCCATTCACTACATATTCTCCAGATTCTATCACGGTCCTTGAGCATGTTGCACTGCCACGTGACATTAGGAGTGCCGCACCTCCCTTGTAGGGTGGCCAGACATGGCTGAACCCCACTCAACTTTCGCACTCAACATCGCCGCATCCTCTCCTACGGCATTTATGTCCCGAAGAGCGAAAATTTAGCCCGGATAATGTCCGTGTATGTACAAATCCCAGCGTTTCAGTTTACCTCTCGCAGTTTACCTCTCGCAGTTTACCTCTCGCAGTTTACCTCTCGCAGTTTACCTCTCGCAGTTTACTAAACTCTCGCAGTTTACTAAACTCTCGCAGTTTACCTCTCACAGTTTACCTCTCGCAGTTTACCTATCTCGCTAACGGACATTTCCACGGATCATTAACATATTTACCCGCTTCAGGAAAGCAAAACATGCCACGCGCACCATTAACAACATGCCTAGACTTCACTTTGGTCCCTTTTCCGCTCACGGCTGTCACGGTACAAGCTCTCAGATTGTTTCCAACCGATTCAAGTCCCGTCTGCTTTTAGAGAGGCTTCAAACGCCTTGCCGGGAAATACATTGTCGGTGCGTTCGTGCGTTTCTGATGGGCAAACACCTGTGACGAATATATGAGACCTGCAACCATTTAATTAAATTAGAGATGGCAAGCAGACAAATGTAACAGATCCACCTCTCTACCAACATATCTCTACCGACAGCGTCCTGGGTGACATTTAGCGGCCAATGAAAATATCTTAAAATAACTTCATTTGGTTTGCCAATGTCAGTGTCTAGATAACTTTGCATAACTCGTCGAAGTCTTGATAGACTTTGATGTTGTTTTGTTTAAACAATCAAGCGTTGAAGTCAATTTAGACCCACCTCTATTTTCGTATGATTACCGAGCATTGCAAGAGATGTCAACAAGAGCTCGTTGAGGTTCAAACACCCATTTCGACACAGAACAAGACGATGTGTGTGCTGTACCCACCACTACACCCACTAAGGTCAAACACCCATTTCGACACAGAACAAGACGATGTGTGTGCTTCGCCTATGGTTTATTCCCTGATACACCTGCACTTCACCCATTGTACTGTAGTAACAACATTATACACCCACTATACCCACCACTACACCCAATGAAGTAGCAGCATTATACACCCACTGTACCCACCACTAAACCCACTGAAGTAGCAGCATTATACACCCACTGTACCCACTACTACACCCACTGAAGTAGCATTATTATACACCCACTGTACCCACCACTACACCCACTGAAGTAGCATTATTATACACTCACTGTACCCACCACTACACTCACTGAAGTAGCATTATTATACACCCACTGTACCCACTACTACACCCACTGAAGTAGCAGCATTATACACCCACTGTACCCACCACTACACCCACTGAAGTAGCAGCATTATTATACACGCACTGTACCCACCACTACACACACTGAAGTAGCAGCATTACACACGCACTGTACCCACCACTACACACACTGAAGTAGCAGCATTATACACGCACTGTACCCACCACTAAACCCACTGAAGTAGCAGCATTATTATACACCCACTGTACCCACCACTACATCCACTGAAGTAGCAGCATTATACACCCACTGTACCCACCACTACACCCACTGAAGTAGCATTATTATACACCCACTGTACCCACCACTACATCCACTGAAGTATCTGCATTATACACCCACTGTACCCACCACTGCACCCACTGAAGTAGCATTATTATACACGCACTGTACCCACCACTAAACCCACTGAAGTAGCAGCATTATACACCCACTGTACCCACCACTACATCCACTGAAGTATCTGCATTATACACCCACTGTACCCACCACTGCACCCACTGAAGTAGCATTATTATACACGCACTGTACCCACCACTACACACACTGAAGTAGCATTATTATACACGCACTGTACCCACCACTACACCCACTGAAGTAGCAGCATTATACACCCACTGTACCCACCACTACATCCACTGAAGTAGCAGCATTATACACCCACTGTACCCACCACTACACCCACTGAAGTAGCATTATTATACACCCACTGTACCCACCACTACACCCACTGAAGTAGCAGCATTATACACGCACTGTACCCACCACTACACCCACTGAAGTAGCATCATTATACACGCACTGTACCCACCAATACACCCACTGAAGTAGCATTATTATACACCCACTGTACCCACCACTACACCCACTGAAGTAGCAGCATTATACACGCACTGTACCCACCACTACACCCACTGAAGTAGCAGCATTATACACGCACTGTACCCACCACTACACCCACTGAAGTATCTGCATTATACACGCACTGTACCCACCACTACACCCACTGAAGTAGCAGCATTATACACCCACTGTACCCACCACTACACCCACTGAAGTAGCAGCATTATACACGCACTGTACCCACCACTAAACCCACTGAAGTAGCAGCATTATACACTCACTGTACCCACCACTACACCCACTGAAGTAGCAGCATTATACACCCACTGTACCCACCACTACACCCACTGAAGTAGCAGCATTATACACGCACTGTACCCACCACTACACCCACTGAAGTAGCAGCATTATACACCCACTATACCCACCACTACACCCAATGAAGTAGCAGCATTATACACCCACTGTACCCACCACTAAACCCACTGAAGTAGCAGCATTATACACGCACTGTACCCACCACTACACCCACTGAAGTAGCATTATTATACACCCACTGTACCCACCACTACACCCACTGAAGTAGCATTATTATACACTCACTGTACCCACCACTACACTCACTGAAGTAGCATTATTATACACCCACTGTACCCACTACTACACCCACTGAAGTAGCAGCATTATACACCCACTGTACCCACCACTACACCCACTGAAGTAGCAGCATTATTATACACGCACTGTACCCACCACTACACACACTGAAGTAGCAGCATTACACACGCACTGTACCCACCACTACACACACTGAAGTAGCAGCATTATACACGCACTGTACCCACCACTAAACCCACTGAAGTAGCAGCATTATTATACACCCACTGTACCCACCACTACATCCACTGAAGTAGCAGCATTATACACCCACTGTACCCACCACTACACCCACTGAAGTAGCATTATTATACACCCACTGTACCCACCACTACATCCACTGAAGTATCTGCATTATACACCCACTGTACCCACCACTGCACCCACTGAAGTAGCATTATTATACACGCACTGTACCCACCACTAAACCCACTGAAGTAGCAGCATTATACACCCACTGTACCCACCATACACCCACTGAAGTAGCAGCATTATTATACACCCACTGTACCCACCACTACACCCACTGAAGTAGCAGCATTATACACCCACTGTACCCACCACTACATCCACTGAAGTAGCAGCATTATACACCCACTGTACCCACCACTACACCCACTGAAGTAGCATTATTATACACCCACTGTACCCACCACTACACCCACTGAAGTAGCAGCATTATACACGCACTGTACCCACCACTACACCCACTGAAGTAGCATAATTATACACGCACTGTACCCACCATTACACCCACTGAAGTAGCATTATTATACACCCACTGTACCCACCACTACACCCACTGAAGTAGCAGCATTATACACGCACTGTACCCACCACTACACCCACTGAAGTAGCAGCATTATACACGCACTGTACCCACCACTACACCCACTGAAGTATCTGCATTATACACGCACTGTACCCACCACTACACCCACTGAAGTAGCAGCATTATACACCCACTGTACCCACCACTACACCCACTGAAGTAGCAGCATTATACACGCACTGTACCCACCACTAAACCCACTGAAGTAGCAGCATTATACACTCACTGTACCCACCACTACACCCACTGAAGTAGCAGCATTATACACCCACTGTACCCACCACTACACCCACTGAAGTAGCAGCATTATACACGCACTGTACCCACCACTACACCCACTGAAGTAGCAGCATTATACACCCACTGTACCCACCACTACACCCACTGAAGTAGCAGCATTATACACCCACTGTACCCACCACTACACCCACTGAAGTAGCAGCATTATACACGCACTGTACCCACCACTACACCCACTGAAGTAGCATTATTATACACCCACTGTACCCACCACTGCACCCACTGAAGTAGCAGCATTATTATACACGCACTGTACCCACCACTGCACCCACTGAAGTAGCAGCATTATACACGCACTGTACCCACCACTACATCCACTGAAGTAGCAGCATTATACACCCACTGTACCCACCACTACACCCACTGAAGTAGCATTATTATACACCCACTGTACCCACCACTGCACCCACTGAAGTAGCAGCATTATTATACACGCACTGTACCCACCACTGCACCCACTGAAGTAGCAGCATTATACACGCACTGTACCCACCACTACATCCACTGAAGTAGCATTATTATACACCCACTGTACCCACCACTACACCCACTGAAGTAGCAGCATTATACACCCACTGTACCCACCACTACACCCACTGAAGTAGCAGCATTATTATACACCCACTGTACCCACCACTACACCCACTGAAGTAGCATTATTATACACCCACTGTACCCACCACTACATCCACTGAAGTAGCAGCATTATACACCCACTGTACCCACCACTACATCCACTGAAGTAGCAGCATTATACACCCACTGTACCCACCACTACACCCACTGAAGTAGCATTATTATACACCCACTGTACCCACCACTACACCCACTGAAGTAGCAGCATTATACACCCACTGTACCCACCACTAAACCCACTGAAGTAGCATTATTATACACTCACTGTACCCACCACTACACCCACTGAAGTAGCAGCATTATACACTCACTGTACCCACCACTACACCCACTGAAGTAGCAGCATTATACACCCACTGTACCCACCACTACACCCACTGAAGTATCTGCATTATACACCCACTGTACCCACCACTGCACCCACTGAAGTAGCAGCATTATTATACACCCACTGTACCCACCACTACACCCACTGAAGAAGCATCATTATTATACACCCACTGTACCCACCACTACACCCACTGAAGTAGCAGTATTATACACCCACTGTACCCACCACTGCACCCACTGAAGTAGCAGCATTATACACCCACTGTACCCACCACTACACCCACTGAAGTAGCAGCATTATACACCCACTGTACCCACTACTACACCCACTGAAGTAGCAGCATTATACACCCACTGTACCCACCACTACACCCACTGAAGTAGCAGCATTATACACCCACTGTACCCACCACTACACCCACTGAAGTAGCAGCATTATACACCCACTGTACCCACCACTACACCCACTGAAGTAGCATTATTATACACCCATTGTACCCACCACTACACCCACTGAAGTAGCAGCATTATACACCCACTGTACCCACCACTACACCCACTGAAGTAGCAGCATTATACACGCACTGTACCCACCACTACACCCACTGAAGTAGCAGCATTATACACCCACTGTACCCACCACTACACCCACTGAAGTAGCAGCACTATGTCTGCATTAGAGCCTCCGACTCAAATCGACTGAAACCAACTACCCGCCGCTGGTGTTCAGTGAAAACCAGAGGTGATTCAGATCTTGTGGTGATTGCCTTTCACAGGAGATTGGCCATTGCTGCCCGAGTGGCAAAGACGAATCAGCTGCCATACACCGTAGTTTGGCAGACACGGTAACTACAAGTACAATTACAGTAGTTGGGCAGACACGGTAACTACAGGTACAATTACAGTAATTGGACAGAGACGGTAACTACAGGAACAATTACAGTAGTTGGGCAGACACGGTAACTACAGGTACAATTACAGTAGTTGGGGAGACACGGTAACTACAGGTACAATTACAATAGTTGGGAGACACAGTAACTAATGGTACACTTACTGTAGTTACCATTAGTTGTAGTTACCGTGTTGGTGAGACACGGTAACTACAGGTACAATTACAGTAGTTGGGGAGACACGGTAACTACAGGTACAATTACAGAGTTGGGCAGACACGGTAACTACAGGTACAATTACAGTAATTGGACAGAGACGGTAACTACAGGTACAATTACAGTAGTTGGGGAGACACGGTAACTACATGTACAATTACAGTAGTTGGGCAGACACGGTAACTACAGGTATAATTACCATAGTTGGGCATACACGGAAACTACAGGTACTGTGCTGGACTGGGTTTCAAGCCAGCCTATAATTGGTACTGGTCTGAGTTAGCAAAATGGCTGACATGCCGGAGCAATGGGACACTATATGGACACTATGCATGCAGGGCACTACACCAGTACACTACATCATGATGACACTACATGACACTACAACATACAATACACTATATCGCTGTGCAGAGCCCATGATTGGTTCAGCTTAATCAGGGTGTAATCAGGGTGTAAAAGATTCCCTTGACAGCGTGGCATTTGACCAATCAAGGTGGCGTTTCAGTATGTGGAATTAGTTCTAATTGATGTCGATTGTTTTGCCTGGTATTTTAGTCGTTTTAAGTAACGCGTTTTTAATTGATGACTTCGTCCGACAGTGAAAGAGATTCTGTTGGTGATTTTATTGAATAAATCAAATGAAATGGAATGCAATTTATTTGTTTACAGCTTTGACATTTTATAAATTACCACTAGTAGCAATGCTATTTGATCTTTTCTTGAATAATGGTCATTTACTTGTCGAAATCAGAAGAAATGCACGATTGAATTAGTTTCGGTCCAATGAAGGAAAAATTTAACCGGAAAGTTTTGAAAGTTTCAGATTATTCATCACACCATAGACGCCTTGTCGAACAACCAGAAGAAGTTTCCTCGTGCACCGTATGAAGTTTGCTTTTGATTTAGGTTTCACAGCTATTGATAGGTATCCATTAATTTCACCTCCAGATGGCATTGCCTACGTGTATACGTAGTGCGAAGCATCGGAGTGGAGCACGCAATAAGGCATGCTCAACTCATTCAGCTTTGTCATTTTAACAATACACAGTTTTTGGGAACTGCAATCAATAGTGTGCGAGTTACAGCTCATCAAAGTAAGCTTTACTCAGTGAACTTTCGAAAATGCCTGAGGCGATAACTTGAAAACACGTCACCTGAGAGGTCTAGGATTCTGGCAGTCGTTGTCTACGCATAAGATTGCCCTATACACTCATTTTGATCCAAAATAAAAAATGGTCGGGTGTCAGGCACTGGTCGTTTGGTCGTGGAATGGCTCCAGGAAACAGAACTAATGAAACAAACATCGGTAAATGGGGACTGAAAATGTGGTCATTATGGCGATAGTTTCTGCCGAATATATTATTTTACAGTTATGAGTCACGAAACTTGTACGACCTAAATTTCACGATGCACAATTGTGTTTTGCAACATAACTCAACGTTATTGTGTGCAATTGTGAATTATACATAAGTTTCACAAATATACCAATTTCCTGCTTTCACCAGCTGGACTCCCTTCGTCCAGCGATATGCAGCGCCCATTTATATCCCCGACATCGGTGATATACGAATCCGATTTAATTCTGCCGAGAGCCACACCGTGTCGCGACTGCTCTGACGAGAGGAGATACACCCGATATTCTGCCGAGAGGAGCTACACCCGATATTCTGCCGAGAGGAGCTACACCCGATATTCTGCCGAGAGGAGCTACACCCGATATTCTGCCGAGAGGAGCTACACCCGATGTTCTGCCGAGAGGAGCTACACCCGATATTCTGCCGAGAGGAGCTACACCCGATATTCTGCCGAGAGGAGCTACACCCGATATTCTGCCGAGAGGAGCTACACCCGATATTCTGCCGAGAGGAGCTACACCCGATATTCTGCCGAGAGGAGCTACACCCGATATTCTGCCGAGAGGAGCTACACCCGATATTCTGCCGAGAGGAGCTACACCCGATATTCTGCCGAGAGCTACACCCGATATTCTGCCGAGAGCTACACCCGATATTCTGCCGAGAGGAGCTACACCCGATATTCTGCCGAGAAGAGCTACACCCGATATTCTGCCGAGAGGAGCTACACCCGATATTCTGCCGAGAGGAGCTACACCCGATATTCTGCCGAGAGGAGCTACACCCGATGCTCTGCCGAGAGGAGCTACACCCGATATTCTGCCGAGAGGAGCTACACCCGATATTCTGCCGAGAGCTACACCCGATATTCTGCCGAGAGGAGCTACACCCGATATTCTGCCGAGAGGAGCTACACCCGATATTCTGCCGAGAGGAGCTACACCCGATATTCTGCCGAGAGCTACACCCGATATTCTGCCGAGAGGAGCTACACCCGATACTCTGCCGAGAGGAGCTACACCCGATATTCTGCCGAGAGCTACACCCGATATTCTGCCGAGAGCTACACCCGATATTCTGCCGAGAGGAGCTACACCCGATATTCTGCCGAGAAGAGCTACACCCGATATTCTGCCGAGAGGAGCTACACCCGATATTCTGCCGAGAGCTACACCCGATATTCTGCCGAGAGGAGCTACACCCGATATTCTGCCGAGAGGAGCTACACCCGATATTCTGCCGAGAGGAGCTACACCCGATATTCTGCCGAGAGCTACACCCGATACTCTGCCGAGAGGAGCTACACCCGATATTCTGCCGAGAGCTACACCCGATATTCTGCCGAGAGGAGCTACACCCGATATTCTGCCGAGAGGAGCTACACCCGATATTCTGCCGAGAGGAGCTACACCCGATATTCTGCCGAGAGGAGCTACACCCGATATTCTGCCGAGAGGAGCTACACCCGATATTCTGCCGAGAGGAGCTACACCCGATATTCTGCCGAGAGGAGCTACACCCGATATTCTGCCGAGAGGAGCTACACCCGATATTCTGCCGAGAGGAGCTACACCCGATATTCTGCCGAGAGGAGCTACACCCGATATTCTGCCGAGAGGAGCTACACCCGATATTCTGCCGAGAGGAGCTACACCCGATATTCTGCCGAGAGGAGCTACACCCGATATTCTGCCGAGAAGAGCTACACCCGATATTCTGCCGAGAGGAGCTACACCCGATATTCTGCCGAGAGCTACACCCGATATTCTGCCGAGAGCTACACCCGATATTCTGCCGAGAGGAGCTACACCCGATATTCTGCCGAGAGCTACACCCGATATTCTGACGAGAGCTACACCCGATATTCTGCCGAGGAGCTACACCCGATATTCTGCCGAGAGGAGCTACACCCGATATTCTGCCGAGAGGAGCTACACCCGATATTCTGCCGAGAGGAGCTACACCCGATATTCTGCCGAGAGCTACACCCGATATTCTGCCGAGAGGAGCTACACCCGATATTCTGCCGAGAGGAGCTACACCCGATATTCTGCCGAGAAGAGCTACACCCGATATTCTGCCGAGAGGAGCTACACCCGATATTCTGCCGAGAGGAGCTACACCCGATATTCTGCCGAGAGGAGCTACACCCGATATTCTGCCGAGAGGAGCTACACCCGATATTCTGCCGAGAGGAGCTACACCCGATATTCTGCCGAGAGCTACACCCGATATTCTGCCGAAAGCTACACCCGATATTCTGCCGAGAGGAGCTACACTCGATATTCTGCCGAGAGCTACACCCGATATTCTGCCGAGAGGAGCTACACCCGATATTCTGCCGAGAGGAGCTACACCCGATATTCTGCCGAGAGGAGCTACACCCGATATTCTGCCGAGAGGAGCTACACCCGATATTCTGCCGAGAGGAGCTACACCCGATATTCTGCCGAGAGGAGCTACACCCGATATTCTGCCGAGAGGAGCTACACCCGATATTCTGCCGAGAGGAGCTACACCCGATATTCTGCCGAGAGGAGCTACACCCGATATTCTGCCGAGAGGAGCTACACCCGATATTCTGCCGAGAGGAGCTACACCCGATATTCTGCCGAGAGGAGCTACACCCGATATTCTGCCGAGAGGAGCTACACCCGATATTCTGCCGAGAGGAGCTACACCCGATATTCTGCCGAGAGGAGCTACACCCGATATTCTGCCGGGAGGAGCTACACCCGATATTCTGCCGAGAGGAGCTACACCCGATATTCTGCCGAGAGGAGCTACACCCGATATTCTGCCGAGAGGAGCTACACCCGATATTCTGCCGAGAGGAGCTACACCCGATATTCTGCCGAGAGGAGCTACACCCGATATTCTGCCGAGAGGAGCTACACCCGATATTCTGCCGAGAGCTACACCCGATATTCTGCCGAGAGGAGCTACACCCGATATTCTGCCGAGAGGAGCTACACCCGATATTCTGCCGAGAGGAGCTACACCCGATGTTCTGCCGAGAGGAGCTACACCCGATATTCTGCCGAGAGGAGCTACACCCGATATTCTGCCGAGAGGAGCTACACCCGATATTCTGCCGAGAGCTACACCCGATATTCTGCCGAGAGCTACACCCGATATTCTGCCGAGAGGAGCTACACCCGATATTCTGCCGAGAGCTACACCCGATATTCTGCCGAGAGGAGCTACACCCGATATTCTGCCGAGAGCTACACTCGATATTCTGCCGAGAGGAGCTACACCCGATATTCTGCCGAGAGCTACACCCGATATTCTGCCGAGAGGAGCTACACCCGATATTCTGCCGAGAGGAGCTACACCCGATATTCTGCCGAGAGGAGCTACACCCGATATTCTGCCGAGATGAGCTACACCCGATATTCTGCCGAGAGGAGCTACACCCGATATTCTGCCGAGAGGAGCTACACCCGATATTCTGCCGAGAGGAGCTACACCCAATATTCTGCCGAGAGGAGCTACACCCGATATTCTGCCGAGAGGAGCTACACCCGATATTCTGCCGAGAGGAGCTACACCCGATATTCTGCAGAGAGGAGCTACACCCGATATTCTGCCGAGAGGAGCTACACCCGATATTCTGCCGAGAGGAGCTACACCCGATATTCTGCCGAGAGCTACACCCGATATTCTGCCGAGAGGAGCTACACCCGATATTCTGCAGAGAGGAGCTACACCCGATATTCTGCCGAGAGGAGCTACACCCGATATTCTGCCGAGAGGAGCTACACCCGATATTCTGCCGAGAGGAGCTACACCCGATATTCTGCCGAGAGGAGCTACACCCGATATTCTGCCGAGAGCTACACCCGATATTCTGCCGAGAGGAGCTACACCCGATATTCTGCCGAGAGGAGCTACACCCGATATTCTGCCGAGAGGAGCTACACCCGATATTCTGCCGAGAGGAGCTACACCCGATATTCTGCCGAGAGCTACACCCGATATTCTGCCGAGAGGAGCTACACCCGATATTCTGCCGAGAGGAGCTACACCCGATATTCTGCCGAGAGGAGCTACACCCGATATTCTGCCGAGAGGAGCTACACCCGATATTCTGCCGAGAGGAGCTACACCCGATATTCTGCCGAGAGGAGCTACACCCGATATTCTGCCGAGAGGAGCTACACCCGATATTCTGCCGAGAGGAGCTACACCCGATATTCTGCCATGAGCTACACCCGATATTCTGCCGAGAGGAGCTACACCCGATATTCTGCCGAGAGCTACACCCGATATTCTGCCGAGAGGAGCTACACCCGATATTCTGCCGAGAGGAGCTACACCCGATATTCTGCCGAGAGCTACACCCGATATTCTGCCGAGAGGAGCTACACCCGATATTCTGCCGAGAGGAGCTACACCCGATATTCTGCCGAGAGGAGCTACACCCAATATTATGCCGAGAGGAGCTACACCCGATATTCTGCTGAGAGGAGCTACACCCGATATTCTGCCGAGAGCTACACCCGATATTCTGCCGAGAGGAGCTACACCCGATATTCTGCCGAGGAGCTACACCCGATATTCTGCCGAGAGGAGCTACACCCGATATTCTGCCGAGAGGAGCTACACCCGATATTCTGCCGAGAGGAGCTACACCCGATATTCTGCCGAGAGGAGCTACACCCGATATTCTGCCGAGAGGAGCTACACCCGATATTCTGCCGAGAGGAGCTACACCCGATATTCTGCCGAGAGGAGCTACACCCGATATTCTGCCGAGAGGAGCTACACCCGATATTCTGCCGAGAGGAGCTACACCCGATATTCTGCCGAAAGCTACACCCGATATTCTGCCGAGAGGAGCTACACCCGATATTCTGCCGAGAGGAGCTACACCCGATATTCTGCCGAGAGGAGCTACACCCGATATTCTGCCGAGAGGAGCTACACCCGATATTCTGCCGAGAAGAGCTACACCCGATATTCTGCCGAGAGGAGCTACACCCGATATTCTGCCGAGAGCTACACCCGATATTCTGCCGAGAGCTACACCCGATATTCTGCCGAGAGGAGCTACACCCGATATTCTGCCGAGAGCTACACCCGATATTCTGACGAGAGCTACACCCGATATTCTGCCGAGGAGCTACACCCGATATTCTGCCGAGAGGAGCTACACCCGATATTCTGCCGAGAGGAGCTACACCCGATATTCTGCCGAGAGGAGCTACACCCGATATTCTGCCGAGAGCTACACCCGATATTCTGCCGAGAGGAGCTACACCCGATATTCTGCCGAGAGGAGCTACACCCGATATTCTGCCGAGAAGAGCTACACCCGATATTCTGCCGAGAGGAGCTACACCCGATATTCTGCCGAGAGGAGCTACACCCGATATTCTGCCGAGAGGAGCTACACCCGATATTCTGCCGAGAGGAGCTACACCCGATATTCTGCCGAGAGGAGCTACACCCGATATTCTGCCGAGAGCTACACCCGATATTCTGCCGAAAGCTACACCCGATATTCTGCCGAGAGGAGCTACACTCGATATTCTGCCGAGAGCTACACCCGATATTCTGCCGAGAGGAGCTACACCCGATATTCTGCCGAGAGGAGCTACACCCGATATTCTGCCGAGAGGAGCTACACCCGATATTCTGCCGAGAGGAGCTACACCCGATATTCTGCCGAGAGGAGCTACACCCGATATTCTGCCGAGAGCTACACCCGATATTCTGCCGAGAGCTACACCCGATATTCTGCCGAGAGGAGCTACACCCGATATTCTGCCGAGAGGAGCTACACCCGATATTCTGCCGAGAGGAGCTACACCCGATATTCTGCCGAGAGGAGCTACACCCGATATTCTGCCGAGAGGAGCTACACCCGATATTCTGCCGAGAGGAGCTACACCCGATATTCTGCCGAGAGGAGCTACACCCGATATTCTGCCGAGAGGAGCTACACCCGATATTCTGCCGAGAGGAGCTACACCCGATATTCTGCCGAGAGGAGCTACACCCGATATTCTGCCGAGAGGAGCTACACCCGATATTCTGCCGAGAGGAGCTACACCCGATATTCTGCCGGGAGGAGCTACACCCGATATTCTGCCGAGAGGAGCTACACCCGATATTCTGCCGAGAGGAGCTACACCCGATATTCTGCCGAGAGGAGCTACACCCGATATTCTGCCGAGAGGAGCTACACCCGATGTTCTGCCGAGAGGAGCTACACCCGATATTCTGCCGAGAGGAGCTACACCCGATATTCTGCCGAGAGCTACACCCGATATTCTGCCGAGAGGAGCTACACCCGATATTCTGCCGAGAGGAGCTACACCCGATATTCTGCCGAGAGGAGCTACACCCGATATTCTGCCGAGAGCTACACCCGATATTCTGCCGAGAGCTACACCCGATATTCTGCCGAGAGGAGCTACACCCGATATTCTGCCGAGAGCTACACCCGATATTCTGCCGAGAGGAGCTACACCCGATATTCTGCCGAGAGCTACACCCGATATTCTGCCGAGAGGAGCTACACCCGATATTCTGCCGAGAGCTACACCCGATATTCTGCCGAGAGGAGCTACACCCGATATTCTGCCGAGAGGAGCTACACCCGATATTCTGCCGAGAGGAGCTACACCCGATATTCTGCCGAGATGAGCTACACCCGATATTCTGCCGAGAGGAGCTACACCCGATATTCTGCCGAGAGGAGCTACACCCGATATTCTACCGAGAGGAGCTACACCCAATATTCTGCCGAGAGGAGCTACACCCGATATTCTGCCGAGAGGAGCTACACCCGATATTCTGCCGAGAGGAGCTACACCCGATATTCTGCAGAGAGGAGCTACACCCGATATTCTGCCGAGAGGAGCTACACCCGATATTCTGCCGAGAGGAGCTACACCCGATATTCTGCCGAGAGCTACACCCGATATTCTGCCGAGAGGAGCTACACCCGATATTCTGCAGAGAGGAGCTACACCCGATATTCTGCCGAGAGGAGCTACACCCGATATTCTGCCGAGAGGAGCTACACCCGATATTCTGCCGAGAGGAGCTACACCCGATATTCTGCCGAGAGGAGCTACACCCGATATTCTGCCGAGAGCTACACCCGATATTCTGCCGAGAGGAGCTACACCCGATATTCTGCCGAGAGGAGCTACACCCGATATTCTGCCGAGAGGAGCTACACCCGATATTCTGCCGAGAGGAGCTACACCCGATATTCTGCCGAGAGCTACACCCGATATTCTGCCGAGAGGAGCTACACCCGATATTCTGCCGAGAGGAGCTACACCCGATATTCTGCCGAGAGGAGCTACACCCGATATTCTGCCGAGAGGAGCTACACCCGATATTCTGCCGAGAGGAGCTACACCCGATATTCTGCCGAGAGGAGCTACACCCGATATTCTGCCGAGAGGAGCTACACCCGATATTCTGCCGAGAGGAGCTACACCCGATATTCTGCCATGAGCTACACCCGATATTCTGCCGAGAGGAGCTACACCCGATATTCTGCCGAGAGCTACACCCGATATTCTGCCGAGAGGAGCTACACCCGATATTCTGCCGAGAGGAGCTACACCCGATATTCTGCCGAGAGCTACACCCGATATTCTGCCGAGAGGAGCTACACCCGATATTCTGCCGAGAGGAGCTACACCCGATATTCTGCCGAGAGGAGCTACACCCAATATTCTGCCGAGAGGAGCTACACCCGATATTCTGCTGAGAGGAGCTACACCCGATATTCTGCCGAGAGCTACACCCGATATTCTGCCGAGAGGAGCTACACCCGATATTCTGCCGAGAGGAGCTACACCCGATATTCTGCCGAGAGGAGCTACACCCGATATTCTGCCGAGAGGAGCTACACCCGATATTCTGCCGAGAGGAGCTACACCCGATATTCTGCCGAGAGGAGCTACACCCGATATTCTGCCGAGAGGAGCTACACCCGATATTCTGCCGAGAGGAGCTACACCCGATATTCTGCCGAGAGGAGCTACACCCGATATTCTGCCGAGAGGAGCTACACCCGATATTCTGCCGAGAGGAGCTACACCCGATATTCTGCCGAAAGCTACACCCGATATTCTGCCGAGAGGAGCTACACCCGATATTCTGCCGAGAGGAGCTACACCAGATATTCTGCCGAGAGGAGCTACACCCGATATTCTGCCGAGAGGAGCTACACCCGATATTCTGCCGAGAGGAGCTACACCCGATATTCTGCCGAGAGGAGCTACACCCGATATTCTGCCGAGAGGAGCTACACCCGATATTCTGCCGAGAGGAGCTACACCAGATATTCTGCCGAGAGGAGCTACACCCGATATTCTGCCGAGAGGAGCTACACCCGATATTCTGCCGAGAGGAGCTACACCCGATATTCTGCCGAGAGGAGCTACACCCGATATTCTGCCGAGAAGAGCTACACCCGATATTCTGCCGAGAGGAGCTACACCCGATATTCTGCCGAGATGAGCTACACCCGATATTCTGCCGAGAGGAGCTACACCCGATATTCTGCCGAGAGGAGCTACACCCGATATTCTGCCGAGAAGAGCTACACCCGATATTCTGCCGAGAGCTACACCCGAGATTCTGCCGAGAGCTACACCCGATATTGTATTGTATTGTATAATAACGAACAATCCACACGAATGTGGTTTTTACAGTTCTTAGTCAATAAAGGGATAAACATGGGAGAAGACATGGCATAGTAAAACATGTGCACATATGTACACATACGTCCACACCGAAATCGAAACAGAATCAGACATTTGCTGGCAGGAGTCGGCGCTTCAGCTGTCTTTTAAATTGTCTGACAGACATATCGTTGAACTCGCGTGGCAGCTCGTTCATACCAAGCCCAGCGCGGTAGGCGAAGCGCCTCTTGCCAGTCTCCGTCCTATCCCACGGTAGGAATAGGAGCCGGTCCTGCCTAGTGGGCCGCGAGTGGGCAGGCCTGTCACAGTGGGTCACGAGTATCTTGGCGAGACTCTCCGGCTCAGCGGTGCGGCGGACTTTGTGAAGAAGGCAGAGAGTTTGGTAGAGGACGAGGTTGGGAGCATCCAGCCACCCCAGCGCGTCACGCACACCAGAAACGCGGCCTGCTTGCGTTTTCCGGAAACGTCTCGGGCAACGAAGTTGATGAGCTTCTGAATGCGGTGTAGGTTTTTGGCGGTGCCGCTGCCGTACACGACCAGGCAGTAACGGATGTGTGAGACCACGAGGGAGGTGACGATTTCGGGGATGATTTCTGGAGGGAGGAAATGGCGGATGTGGGATAGGCTGACTAGGATTCCGCAGCACTTGCGAGAGAGGGCGGACACATGAGCGTCCCAGGTGAGGTTTTGATCAAAGACGAAGCCAATGTTGCGTGCCTCGGAACGGGGGGCCAAAGAAGTATCGCGAAATTTGATGGTGAATTGAGGAAGGGAGCGCAAATTTTGTCGTGTGCCGATGGTAAGGAGTTCGAACTTCGTTACGTTAACTTTAAGACCATTGCAAAGAAAGTAATCTCCGAGAGCAGAGAGAGCCAACTCCATGCGAGCGATAAGCGCAGGCAAGCAAGATTTTGGTTCCGAAATCATGACCTGAGTATCATCGGCGTATTGCACCACAAGCGCATCAGCCGCATGAAGACTCAGGTCATTTGCAAACGCGCAGAAAAGAATGGGGCCGAGAGATGAGCCCTGAAAGACTCCTTGCTGTATGGAACGCGGTGCGGAAATCTTAACCTTGCCATCAGAGCCAGTGAAGCTAACACTCTGTGTGTGACCGTGCAAGTAATTTTGGAACCATGAAGTATCTATATTGAGGGTCTGAAGTTTTTCTAGAAGTTTACCGTGGTGAATAACGTCAAAGCATTTGCTAAGGTCAATTAAGCAAAGAAGCGAGATCTTGCCTGAGTCCATGGCCGAAAGCATATGGTCACTGATACAGGTGAGCGCCGTCTCTGTTGAGTGTCGCGGGCGGAAACCGTGTTGGGTAGGAGCAAGACGATGGTTGGATGAAAGGTAATAGTAGAGCTGGCGTTGGCCTGCTCGCTCTGCTATCTTGGCGATAACCGGAAGTATTGAAATGGGACGAAAGTTGGATGGATTTGAAGGGTTGCCGGTTTTATGGATGGGGTACACCAGGGAGTGTTTCCAGGAGAATGGTACGTCGTTGGTCGTGATGCAGGAGTTGATGAGGAAAAGAAGGACGTGACCTATGGAGTTAAAGGCGAGCTTCAGGAGGCGGATGCAAAGTCCGTCAGCACCGCGAGCCGGGGAGTTTCGCATACTAGAAATAATTCGGTGAAGGGCACTGAGACTAACAGGATGCAGCGAGAACGAACACGCACCCACTCTCGGCAAGCGAGTGGGGAGCGAAGGGGGCGGGCCCTGCGCCCCCAGCTCGGCAGCTACGCTAGGACCGACATTGACAAAGAACTCGTTCATGTCATCCGCTGAGGTAGCTGGCAGCACCTGTGCGCTGAACCGCTTGCTGCCCACTAAGTCCCGGTCAAACTTCCAGAAGCTGGCTCTACCCTGTTCCAAAATGCGGGCGCCAAGGTACCGCCGCCGGTCGGCTCTGAATGCAGCTCGTGCAAGACGATTTGCTGTGCGGTACTGCTCTGAGCCATGACCTGACACTCTCAGTGCCTGTGCTCGCTGCAAAATCAGAAGCCGGGTACTGTCGGATATCGGTGGGGCGGTCGGATTTCGCACGGTTATTGATTTCACTGGTGCATAGTGCGAGACAACAGGATTTATACCCTCGAGAAAGGCGGACCAAGCATCGGAGACACTGGCGGCGGAAAACACGGGCGACCAGTCAGTGGACAGGAGCGCAGTGTCATAACCTAAGAGATCAAACTTTCTAAAAGAACGACACATAATAACACTGGACTTAAAACGCGGTCGAGGCACACATAAAACACAACGAACAAAGCGATGAGGACTAAAATGACGGAAACGGGAGTCCGAGTGGCCAAAGGCACGGTTTGAGATAAGCACATCCAAGTAGTGAGCCCGATGTAAAAGTCGCAGATTTAATAGCCTGGTTCAATGAATACTTAGTAATTAACTCCTGTAAACACCTTTTAGACGGGGACGGGGAAACACCTTTTAGATTCTGTCGAGAACCACAACGTGTCGCGGCGTGACTATCCATCTGACCAGACTTGTCAATGATTCAATGTGAATCGACTACTTTTGATTGAATCATTCTTATTTCAAATGAATGACTCATGAATCGATTTACCTCATGCACAAACCTGTTGTGAGTCACTGATTGAATCATTCATACAGAGAAAATAGGCTGATTGAATCATTCATTGCTCAAATAATCATTCTTTTTTGGTCGAACAGCATAAACTGTCCACAAAATATGCCAGCGGCCCAGCATTCATCTGGGCCCTGTGGACAAACCCTGTGGCACTTAACCCTATTTGTAACAGGGGGGCGGATTCCGCCCCCCCTCATGTTTTTGGCGGATATCTCCAGAACGGCTGGGAGCAGGCCCATGAAATTTTGGGAATTTTCATAGAATTGAACTCCGCATTTGGAGTCAAAATTTTGAGTTCTTAACTTGAACAGAGGCGGTTCCAAGGGACAGTTTTGGGTGGGTTCGGAGGCGACATTTGGCGAAAATACGGAAATGCGATCTTCACGGTTTCTTCCTAACTGCATCAAGTATGAAGGAGTTACATCGGCTTACCGTGATTGCAACAAGTGCAAATTAGATGATGTTAATGAAATATCATACAAAATTGCATGGCAGAGGCGGTTTCAGGGGCTTGAAAAGGGGGGGGGGGGGTTCCAGGAAGTATTCAATGCTTGGCGGGAAGCCAATAGAGCAATGTAAGGGGCATTTATAGCTATCAAGATGTAAAAGATGGCTTCTGCTTCCATTATTTTCATAATTTATTACATATAGAGTTTCAGGGGCGCGCTCAGGAACATGAAAAGGGGGGTGACTGGCATGGTGATGACGATATGCCAGCGATAACGGCGCAATATACGTTTAGCTTATAATAATATATGCACATATGAGACCAGAAAAGGGAATAAAGTCATTTTTTTGCAGAGGCGTGCTCAGGAATGGAAGAAAGGGGGTCATATTATTGCAAGGAAACTAAGAGGCATCGGCGTACAATGACATAACATACTGCAGTTTTCGGATGAAACACGCACCACAGGCTACTCTACGAACGATTATAAGGTAATAGGCGAGTCCAGGTAGGGTAAAAAGGGGGGTAAGCAATGTTAATTGAAGTTGTAAGTGAAATAGTCACTGTTGACTAGTTAGTATCATAATAGCGGATAATATACTTATCAAACGGTCTTGCGCCGCCCTATTTTGGATTCTGGATACGCCTATGATGAAGTACAACATGCAAAAAGGAACTATCTATGATCAGTAACATATTTATAGTGCTGGGTAGCAACTTGTCTGCGGTTAATATTTTTCCCAATTTTACCCCCCTTTTTCACTAACCTGGTACCGCCTATGGCAAAAATTATGATTTATAACTGTTTTTCTAATGTCTCAATCACATACCATTTCATTTATTTAAAAAAAAAGAAAAAAAAGAGGTTTTATTACGCATTTACTTCACCCCCATATTGAGTGACCTGCACACGCCTATGATTTTTGAATTTTCAAACGTCACCGTCATATATCAATTTCCGATTCAATCTCTATCGATTTCTATTAGTTGTGTTAAAATCGGTCGATAAACATGAAAGCTATGTTGAATCAAAAATACCACTAAAATTTGTCGTTTTTGCCCCCCTGTTGCCCCCCTATCCAAAATTTATATTTTGTTTATTATTTATAAATGTAGATCGTGTTGAGAGGAACCAAACACCGTTTCATTTTTGAAAATCGGACGGGTAGATCTCGAGATCTCCGGGGGGGCGGAATCCGCCCCCCCCCCTGTTACAAATAGGGGTAGCCAGGAGCCTGTTACAAATAGGGTTAATGGCCAATTATAAGAGCTCTGTGTCCTGAGCTGTAGCCTGTAATTCAACTATGCGTAAAGAAAGCGAGGCTTTGTGTCCAACTCCAGTGGGAACAAAGCCACTGTTCAATCAGCCCTAACTAGGTTAATACCTTGGAACTGGTAGGGTTAGGGGTAGGTACCTAAATACTTAGAAAAGGTAACCAACTCATTCTTTGGTTCATAAACCACACAGTACACGCCCACCTTTTTCACACGAAAAATTATCAAAAGGTACCCACCTTTTCCTAATTTCTAGGCTATGCCATATCAAAAACTAAATCATAAACAAACATTTGCATGACCTCCGCATGTCCCAAATATCACTGTCGCATCGGCGCCGCTTTATTCCACATCATGCTTTATCAAAAATAATACCTAATGCAAAATCAAAATAAATGTTCTATTCGCTTAAAAAGTGAAACCTAAAGTCATTAATGCTTTTGGATTTTGGAATTTGCAATTATAATAAATATTATAAATATCATTTTATAATCAAAATAAACAACGCGCGTGTCCAATTGGCTCACATTCACATTAACATTCGGAAATACATTCGCGGACTATTTGGATTGGCTTCAAAATTGGTACATAGATAGATCACGACCTAGTGATCATTCTGGTAAAATCTTAGAGTCGCACATTTAAAATCAAAGGATTTAGAGCAGGTCATATGTTTAAGGTCAAACAGCAGACTATTCTGATGTGCATGAAAATTGGCACACAGGTAGAGCATGACCTCCCTATCACGTTCATAAAATCTTAGAGTCGCACATTCAAAATCAAAGGAGTTAGACAAAGGAGTCGACAATTCCCTTTAATGTTGAATGATTGAATCAAGATTGAATCATTCATTATGGTAATGTTGAGTGATTGAATCATGATTGAATCATTAATTATGGTAATGTTGAGTGATTGAATCATGATTGAATCATTCATTATGGTAATGTTGAGTGATTGAATCATGATTGAATCATTCATTATGGTCCGTGAATCACTGTGAATCGATTCATGACAAACATGAATCATTGACAAGTCTGCATCTGACTGACGTGACTCTCCAGATGACTGACGTGACTCTCGCGACACGCAGCAGCCGTAACTCTCCTGAATGGCGGATCTAAGGGGCAACGAGGACATGACCCTCAAAACCCCTAGCAATGGCCGAACAGTAGTGCCTGTCCTGATTCCAAAGAAAATCTGAGCATCTGCTAGTAAACAGTTGGTTTCCAATCAGTCATTATTGCAAAAGTAAGGGAAATCCGATGAGTTTGTAGAAATGGGTGATCATTATTGGATTAGCATTAGTATTATTAGCATTATTATGGTGTTAGCATTAGTATTATTAGCATTATTATGGTGTAAGCATTAGTATTATTAGCATTATTATGGTGTAAGCATTAGTATTATTAGCATTATTATGGTGTAAGCATTAGTATGATACATTCTGCCTCCCAAAACATTTTTTTGCCGTTCTGGATCTTTGGAATCAGGACATGCACTACTTTTCGGCCATTGTCAGAGGTCAATAGCATTGACCTGACCTTGACCCACCCCAGCTATGACCCCGACGTTAACCTCTGATTTTGACCCACCCTCGATCTTGGCCCGACCCTTGACCCAGGCGCCGGCCTTGGCCTGCCCCCAGCCGAGACCTTGACCTCACCTTGACCAGTTCTCCGGCGCTGAAGTTGAGCGGCTCGTACTGCGTCGGGTATGAGTAGTTGGAGAAATTAAACCCGCTGAACATGCCGGTCGTCTCGTTGGAGCACAAGTCGCCGTCGGAGAGAGCCTCCATGGCTGGAGACGCACACACGTACACGCGCACACCACGCGCGCGTAGACGGTCAGAACCACGGGCTCCCTGGACCCACGTGTGTCACTACCACTGTGTCACTTTGACACGGTGACACTGTGACACGGTGTAACTTTAGACTCCTCTGGTGTTGGCACGGCTCCGTCTACAGCGTCACTACTTCAGCTCAGCATGTTCAGTGACAGAGTCACAGGTCCTGTGATATCAGCACAACTCCTGCGGCGACTGCAGCCTCGTAAAGACTTGTAGCACAGATCCTCCCGTGATGTTAGCACACTCTCCCTGGCGATGTCGCCACAATTCTTCCGGTTCACAATTCTTAGCCTCTCCTGTGGGCTGAACACGGTTCTCCGGTGTTACCAGCGCAGTTCCCCTGCTGACGTCACCACAGTGTCCCCCCGGTGACGTTACACCACCACAGCTACCCCTGCGATGTTGGCCTGTGCCGCAGT
Source organism: Chirona hameri (assembly GCA_036785665.1). Lineage (NCBI taxonomy): Eukaryota > Metazoa > Arthropoda > Thecostraca > Balanomorpha > Balanidae > Chirona > Chirona hameri. The sequence continues at coordinate 34,168 of JAXIVJ010005501.1, read as the reverse complement.
ACACTGTCCCGGTCGTGCTGAACACCGCCGCAGGCTGCTCCACTCGCTGCCACCACGACCTGTCCTGGCGCGTGCCGGCAGGCGTTTGAGCTGGCGGCGGCGGAGTCTGGCCGAACCCCCCCCCCCCCTCTCTCTCCCTCCAGAGGGGGGGGGGGGCAGCAGCCGACGCGCTGGGACGGTCAGGGATTCCTCGGCGGTAACAGTAAGAGAGGCGAACTATGGACTGGCTCCAAGGGAAGTTTGGTGATGATAAGTGCATATGGTGATCAATTAGCCCGGCATTGACTGGGGTCTCAGCCGAAAGCCATTGGCTGGGGGGGGGGGCGTTAAACGCCCCCCCGTTATCTTCCGAACCAATGATACAGCAGCGAGACGCGCAAAGCGGCAATCGAAAGCTCTTATCGAGATGAATCTAAACCATACTCAAAAATGTCAAAGTGAGGTAAAATGCCAAGTCACGGTCAGGTCAAGGGTCAAAATAGACGTATTTGAGCTTATGGGCCATATTTTCCATCTAAAGCCTTCGATTACGACCATGATCATCTAAAGTGCTGCTAAAGGTATGATGCACATCCCGCATGATCTAAAGTGAGATTGTTGGCCAAGGTCAAAGTCAAGGTCAGGTCACAAAAGGTCATTATGCTTAAAATATCCACGGAAGTCATGCAACACATGTTTTATGAGTTATTGTCCACGTATAATTCGATAGTGGTAGTCATTTTACCACCTCACTTCATTTACGTGAAGTTAATGTCAAGTTCAGGTCAGGTTCAGGTCACTGAAGGTCAACAAATTTTAATTGATAAATCTAAAAAAAGTATGTTTCTAGACAAGCTTTGCCTCAGAAATACAGTGGTGTAATTTATCTGGCTGTATCTGGTAAAAAAGGGAAAAAAACATTAAAAACTTTGACGTCATGAGTTACCCATACTTTAGATGTCAGTCAAAAATGGTAATATCAATCTGAAATTTGGTATGGTAGTTTCCCATATGTGGTTCTCTGACATATATTCAAACTTTTTGAATATATTTGAGAACCAAAAAGGATTTTTTGGCATTCTCCGCCAAAAGAAAAGTTTATTGGAATGTTTGGGGGTAAAAAAAAACAAAACTGTCCACTTCCGAGACTTCCAAGTTGTAGTCCTTGCAATTTGCTATCTTTTGGTGTTGTTCGATTGCATTTTGCTTTAAATATGGCATTTCTAAGGCCTGGCAAAGTTTAGCTGATTTTGGTGTAAAACACGTATGTATTGACGTCAAAAAAATTCGATATAACTCGAAATTGTTCGACGAAATTGCTTTATATGTTCACAGAAGACATAAAAGTTATTTATAATAAAGTATCCGAAGTTTCACGTTGATAGCGCTATTGGTTTTCGAGCTATTACGAAAATGTATCAGGGAGGGGGGGGGGGCATTGATGGGCATGATACATATTGTCTATATGTATCAGGTTCCTGGCTACCCCTATTTGTAAAGGGGGGGGGGGCGGATTCCGTCCCCCCCGGAGATCTCGAGATCTACCCGTCATATTTTCTAAAATAAAACGGCGCTTGATTCCCCTCCACATTTCTTTTTTTTAAATCCGAAATTTTTGATAGAGGGGCAACAGGGGGGCCAAAACTACACATTTTAGAGGTATTTGTGATCCAACACAGATGTCATGTTTATCAACCAATTGTAACGCAACCCATGGGAATCTATGGAGATTGAATTGGAGATTGATATAGGGCGGTGACTTTTGAAAATTCAAAAATCTTGGGCGTGTGTTGGTCACTCAATATGGGAGTGAAGTAAATACGTAATAAAACTTTTTTTTTAATAAATGAAATGGTGTGTTATTGTGACATTAGACAAAACAGTTATAAAGCATACTTTTTTGTCATTGTCAGTACCAGGTAGGTGAAAAAAGGTCAAATAGGGGAAAATATTAACCGCAGGCAAGTCGCTACCCAGCACTATAAATAGGTTACCGATCGTAGATAGTTCCTTTTTGCATGTTGTACTTCATCATAGGCGTATCCAGGATCCAAACTGGGGAGGCGCAAAACCTTTTGATAGGTATATTATCCGTTATGATGATACTAACTAGTCAACAGTGACTATTTCACTTACAACTTCAATTAACATTGCTTACGCCCCTTTTTACCCTGCCTGGACTCGCCTATTATCTTATAATCGTTCGTAGAGTACCCTGTGGTGCATGTTTCATCCCTTGCGTCTGGAAACGTGCACACGTGACCCCAGTATTAAAAAAGAGGGTGACCGCAAAGACCCACGGAACTATCGGCCCGTCTCACTCCTGTCGATCTACTCGAAAATTCTGGAGCGAGTTGTATGTGACCAAATCAATCAGGATGCCTCCCCCGTCTTATCCCCGGAACAGCACGAGTTTCTGGCGGGGCGCTCCTGCGAGTCCAACCTCACCTGGATCGTCGACCAGCTGTGGGGCTCGGGTGACTGGCGGGCACCAGACTGATGTAATGTATACTGATTATTCGTCTGCTTTTACTAGCGTCAACCATTCTCTGCTTCTACATAAGCTGCAAAAGTCCTACCATTTGTCTGGTGTTGCCCTCAGCTGGTTCCGGTCCTACCTCTGCGGGAGAGAGCAGTGTGTTGTGCTCAACGGGAAGCGTTCCGACTGGGCACCTGTGAGATCTGGCGTCCCCGAGGGGAGCATCTGCGGCCCGATCTTGTTTGTTTTATTTTGCAACGACGTGCCCTCTCACATTAGTTCTACTTGCCTGATGTATGCTGATGATGTGAAACTGTACCGACGGATCCGATCTCCTGGTGACGTGTTGACTCTTCAAACTGACCCGGGTAGACTCTGCTGGTCAGCGGCGTGGAAATTATCCCAAAACCCATCCAAATGTAAAACAATCACCTTTACTCTCCGTGAAAAGCCCATAGAATCATCCTACTCCGTCAACAGCATCACCCTCGAGCGTTTGACCGAAATGCGTGATTTAGGCATCCTGTTCGACTCGAAATTTACCTTTGGCCCCCACATTGACAGCGCGGTTGGGAAAGAAAACTGTGTCCTGGGCATGTACTTGCGGTCCCTCCAGACCTATCGAGCCCCAGCCGGCCACCAGAGGTTTTCGCCGGGCCCGATCGTGGCCGGTTTCAATGCCCATCTCTGCACGTGCGCACGTGTCACCCTATTCTATATTGCAGGAATGGCTGAGCCGATTGTGTTCAAATTTGGTGTGTGGTTAGGGACCTCTCAGCCGCTACTTTCCCATAAGTCAGGGGTGGGGTGTTTCTGCACGTGCGCACGTGCGCACCCTTTTGTTATCTCAGAAGCCACTTGCCCGATAGAGTTGAAATTCACCATACATTTACTTCGCGCTCGCTCGTTCATCGCCAACTACGCCGCCTTACTGGTTATCATACTCGGTATCGCCGACTACGAAGTTCGCTGATCACATTTCCACGAGGTTCGGGAAACGCGCAGCTCTGACAAATTAGGTACATTCTGCCGAGATGTTTTGTCGGAGCTCCGTTTGTCATGACATTGTTCCGATAAAGGTTTGTTTCATAACATCACATTTTGTTTTGTTTTTGGAATTGCTTTGGCTCGTACCTATCATTACATAAAGTTATTGATCTGACAATTAAAATCATTATAGGTCATTTAGTAAACGCTGTTTCAGTATCAGATTAACCCGCCATTGGCTGGGGGAGGGGCGAAAAACGCCCCCCTGACGGACTTTCGTAATAGCTCAAAAACGAACAGCACTATCAAAGCGAAACTCCGGGTCACATCTCCTACATTAATGTTACGACTTTCGGGTAAACATGAAGCAAATTTGTAGACTTTTGTTCGAGATAGAGCAAATTTAGTGACGTCACTACACGAGTTTGTCGACAAAATCAGCTAGTATTGAACAGGCCGCAGAAAAACAATCTAACCAAAATACAATCGAAAACCTCAAAAGATATAAAATGGCTAGTGCTACAAAATGGCTATCGGAAAATATCGTGTTTTGATCCCCCCCCCCCCGAAAAAGCTTTATGGAAAAATGCCCACAAAATCCAAATTTTAAAACATTTTCCCAAAACCGGAATATGTGTAGGAGAACCACATATGGACATATGGACTCAAACAAAATTGTCAAAGCAATGTCTTTATTTTGACTGACTTATGTCTCCTTAACACCCGACAATTACATTAGATAATTACAGGCCAGGGAGGGGGGCGGATTTCGTCCCCTCCACCCCACCCTATGATCTCGAAAACCACGCAACGTAGCAACAAGCGAAAAACGGCGTTAGATAGCTCGAGACAAGCTCTTCCGAAAGCATATCGTTTGTTTTAGGTCAGGTCAATATTGAGGTCACCAAAGGTCATCAAAGGTCAGACTTTCCAGTTTTAGGACTTCGGTTCCAACACCCCCCCCCCCCTCCCAAATAGCTCGGGAACTATGATAGCTAACAACAAATGGAAAAGCAATCAAAAGCCCCTGAAAAAATGAAATCACCATAGGTGTCCTCAGATTTGAGCTCAGGTCAATAGTTTAGGCTCCAGAGGTCATCAAATGTGAAAAAGGTTATTTTTTGGCAAAACAGTTTTTTTCTCGCAAATAATTTGTTTAACTAATAAAGATAAAGCAATACGTTTGACGCCATTGTTTGTCTCATCAAGGCACTTCAAATAATATTCATGTTGACCAGGTTAGGTCAAATAAGAAATTTGACCTCAGGTCAAGGTAAAGTGGTGACCCAAGTAGGTCATGTTCCATATTGGGAGACGTGTCTCGACGAGACAAACACATTGGTACCGTTTGCACTTATCTATCTTCATGATGTCGATAGTTATAGAAAAACAGTGTTTGCGGTCACGAAATTGAACCGACCTTAGGTCACCGATATAAAAAATCCAAGATCAATAAATTATAGGTATCTAATATTGTATGAAGTCCTGCAAGTTTGAAACTGAACGACCTAAAACTGTGGCTGCGGTACTACTGCAAACGTTTTGGAGGTGGGGTCATCACCATCAAACGTTTTGGAAGTGGGGCCATCACGTCACCTGGTCTGATGGTCTAACCTGAGATGACCCGAGATCAAGAATTTCACATAATGTGGGTAGTTAAATTCCAAACAGGTATGCAAGCAACGGTGGCGCTGCGCGACGCCATTTTTGCGATATCCTTGAAAAACCGGAGGGGTGGGCAGATTTCGGCCCCCTCCCCCTCTAGGCGCGTGTTAACCCTCGCTCTACGGGAGCTTTTTTCTCCTTCGCCCTACAGGCCCCCCTGTTAACTTCCAAACCAAGCAACATAGAGTAATGCGGTAAGAACTATCATGTTCCCTGTCATGAGAGGAATCTAACAGTATGCGATTTTTAGGTTTCAGGTCAACGGATGACCTTCCAGTTCAAGTGAATGACCTCGGCTCGACCACGTCCAGAACAGCGATTTTGCTCGTTAGAAAACCTCAAAATTAGAAATTGTGACGGCCAACAATTTAGTAGCGTCTTCCCTTGCCTTTCCGCGACGATTGTGACTTGTTTACGTTGACTTTTGCCTCGCAGCGAGCACGCGGTTGACTTGTGGTTTGTCTTGCAATGAAACGTTACCAGGGGTATAGGTCGGTCGGCAGAATGACCGCTGAGTTGGAGTGAAAGGAAACTGTAAAACGTACCAATGTACCAATGTACCAAAGCAAGGCTGTATCAAAGTTGAAGTATTTAAGTGTAATGAAGAGGTACCTAACAAGAACTGTTATCAGAGCGTATACGAACAAAAGGTCAATGCCTTTCCTTATTCACATTTGTCTAATCTTGTCTTTCCAAATACAAACCTGTATTCTTTAGTTTTGTAATTCCCACTCAAAGATACAATTACAATGAGCCAACACAGAAATATATAAATGTAAATAAAAAGGCATGTTCCTAGACCAGTTTTGTCTCAGAAATACAGAAAAGGCAATTATTTGTTCGCATCTTGTCAAAAAAAGAAGTTATTTTAACAAAATGACGTCATGAGTTTCTTACACTTTGAGAGTCATCACTCTGTCAAAAATAGAGATATTGCTTTAAAATTTGGTTTGGGGTCCATACTCAGTTCTCGCATATATTCCTGATTTTTTTTCAACGTCTTTGAAAATTTTGATTTTGAGGTGATTAAAAAAAATACATTTTTTTCATTTATGGGTCAAAATACCAAAATTTTGGAAATCCGATATTGCCATTTTAAAGAAAATCCCATTTTGTATCTTTGGTAAATTGCGCTTGCAATTTGCTTTAAACTCTATTTCCTACGATTTTTCAAATATTTATTGTTTTTCCACCAACATGACGTCATCAAAACATTTTTTTCCCCAAAAATTCTTGACAAATGTATTTTTTTACAACTTACGTAAGATTGTTGTAAACTCAGCTACTGAAAATGTCAGCAAGTACGCCACATGTGTCAAAAGTATTCAAGAAAAACCTCAGGGGGGCGGGGAGGCTGTCATCCCCCTGTAGGGAGAGGGTTGACCCTCGGGCGAGGGTTAACCCTCGCCCTACGGGAGCTTTTTTCACCTTCGCCCTACAGGGGGGGGGGGCTGACAGGCCCCCTGTTAACTTCCAAACCAAGCAACTTAGAGCAATACGGTAAGAACCATCATGTTGCCTGTCATGAGAGGAATCTAACAGTATGCGCTTTTTAGGTTTCAGATCAACGGGTGACCTTCCAGGTTAAATGAATGACCTCGGATTTACCACGTCCAGAACAGCGATTTTGCTCTTCAGAAAACTTCAAAATTAGAAATTGATACATGTAAATAGAAAGGTATGTTCCTAGACCATTTTTTGCTCAGAAATACAGAAAAGGTTGTTATTTGTTGGTATCTTGTCAAAAAAAAGTAAAAAAAGGTTATTTTAAAAAATTACTCCATCAGTTTCATCACTCAGTCAAAAATGAAGATATTGCTTTGCAATTTGGTATGGGTATTGTCCATACTCAATTCTCTCACATATCTTCCGCTTTTTCTAACACCTTTTACAATTTCGATTTTGTGAGATTTTTTTATTTTTTATTTTAGGAGTGAAAAACCCAAAATTTTGAAAATCCGATATTACTATTTTAAAAAGAATGTCATTTTGTATCTTTGGTGCATTGCGTTTGCAATTTGCTTTAAAATTATGTTTTCTACGATTTTTCAAATGTTTCTCATTTTTTTACTAACATGACGTCATCAAAACATGATTATCTCCCAAACTACTTAACCCGCGCACTGCAGGGGGCTTTGCACCGAACACGAACTGCAGGGGGGTTGATTTCCGCCCCCCCCCTGAGATCTCGAAAACTACAATACGTAGCGAGAAGCGGAAAACGGCATTTGATAGCTTGATACATGTTCTATCGAACATGTATTTTATTATTTTGGTCAGGTCAAAATTGAGGTCACCAGAAGTCATCAAAAGTCAAATTTTCCAGTTTTTCCTGTTTTAGGACATCACTCCAGAAATTCCCATATATCTCAGAAACCATGCTAGTTAAAAGCAAACGGAAAAAACAAACGCCAGCCAGTGATATTTTCAATCGCTATAGTTTCCTCAAATTTGATATCATGTCAACATTTGAGGCTCCAGAGGTCAAAAAAGAAAAAAATGACGTTGTTTTGCTAAATCGTTTTTCGCTATTAACTTTTTACGTAATAAAGATAACGAAAAACTGTTTGCGTCATTGTGCTTATCTTGTCAAGGCACTTTGAATGATATACATGGTGACCTTGTTAAGTTAACTTAAAAATTTGACCTCAGGTCAAGGTCAAGTGGTGACCCAAGTAGGGCATGTTGCATATGGGAAGACGTGTCTTGACAAGACAAACACATTGACGCCTGTTTTACTTCTCTATCTACATTATGTCGGGAGTTATGGACAAAAAAGTGATGGTGACCTCGCATGACCTTACATGACCCAATAGGGATCACTGAACAAAACTTACACTTGAATCATCAAGAATATCCTATAATAACATGATCCAGAAGTAATTGGACTAATATCATGCATATCCTTAGCATTTGTATATTTCCCCATTGACTTATGGGGAGGTTACGAAATTGACCTGACCTTAGGTGACCGATATCAAAATTCCGAGATAAACGAATTGTAAGTACGTATGCGCTCATGACATCCTGTAAGTTTCAAACTAATCGGTGAAAAGCTCTGGCTTTGGCGCAACTGCAAACATTTTTGGAGGTGGGGTCACTTGACCTGGTCTGGTGACCTGACCTGAGATGACCCAAGGTTATTTTTTCTTCTTTAAAGTGTGCGCAATTGATGTCCTGACAGGTGTGCGAAAACCCGGCGGCGCTGCGTGCCGCCGTTTTTTCTCTATCTTTGAAAAACCTGAGGGGGGGGGGGGCGGAAATCACCCCCCCCCCCCTGCAGTGCGCGGGTTAACAAATTTAAATTAAGTTTCTACAGTGGGCGAGTTTTTTTAGTTTGCTGCCACTTAAGGGCTATTTTATTTCCATTCTATAGCTGAACGTTCACATTTTCATCTCTCACACGCACACACAGTACACACCCATATCAATACCATTGCACACACATATGCATCTCTCACACGCGCACACACACATCAATACCATTGCGCAGCTATCAGTCCCAGCGGCATCGTCAGTTTTTTTAATAATTTTATTAGCAGGCACATTTGTCGATTGCAGACAAACATGCTTTTTCTTTTTCATTTCATAACTCATCGGTTTCGGCAACCTCCGCCGTGCGCCTCGCGTTTTTCAGCGGCTACCGTTCGCGAAGCGGCGCCCCCTCTCCACCGGCCGGGCGTGCGAGCTATCGACCAGCAGGGCCGGCGCCCCGCACGCCCGGCCGGCCGACCGGCCCTGCAGCATATGCTGCGGGCCGGTCTCGGGTTAGCCCGGGTGGGGATAGGGCGGGGGCCTACAGCACGGCCCAGCCACCCCGCCAGCCGGCTACACCCACACCCGCAGACACAGGCGAGTATTGAAACAATCACACTGTACGGCGTCCGTACACCGAAACAGCCGACATCAGCATGGAATATCGGGCCGCCGACGCAGGGCTTCGACCCCTTCACAACCGAGAGCACACGCACGGCAAGTATATATGGCTCTAGGGAGCAATACGCTTCTAAAAGTTTGTATTGATTTAGTTACAAATGAAATACATCACCCTCAATAATGAATGATGCCCATCGAAGTCTGAATTTCTCTATTGCTTCGTTTTTAAACCCAGTAACTTTTTCCATGTAGAACATTTTCATTTTCTTTTCTTTTTTAAAGGGGGAGGGTTAAAGGGAATCAGGAATAATGGGAAAGGGCGAGGGTTAAAGGGAATTTTTCACCCTTGTATTCGTTTTAAACTGAGATAGCCATTATCTTGGGCCTGTATTGAAATGTCTAAATTACTCAGGTTGTTTTTCCCAAAACTTAACCGTTTTTAAGCAATTCAATTTACCATTTGCAAAATGACTCCAGGCTGGTGCAGCCGCTGATTGGCTGACAGACACTTTTTTCAGCCAATCCCACTTTGTCAGCCAATCAGTGGCGGTCTATATCCCAATAATGACGTCATTCGCCCAAATCTAATAACTGAATTTGTATAAAGTTAAGTGACTTTTCGAGTGAAAAATATCACCATCGTTTTCAACAGCACTTCTTCATCTTTCCTCCCACAGCCAGCGTATATTTGACTACTTTCAGAAAGGTGAAACATTGCCTTTAAAGGGAGATAATCACTTTTTGTTATTTTGTTAGCAACAATGTATTTGGCTACCGTTATGGTATTCAAATGATGTGATGTAAATTGAATAATTAAGTAAAATGATTCCCTTATTCAAAGTTGGAAGTTTGGGAAAATTAATTATCGGTATTTTCCCTCCTCTAATGGAAAGTGCAACATTCATTGAGAACAACGCTTTTGCATCAATATGTTCAACGTTGTTGAATGGGCACTTATAAACAAATCGCCGACACTAAATAGGTCGCCGTCCGGTGACAAGCCTAACTGTCGATTTCAATGCACTTCTTCAAATTATTGTTGATTGTTCATTAAAGTTTGGCACATATTCGCAAAAGATAGAGTGCAGGAAACATATTGCATACCTGCATGATAAATAACAATGCGTAGTGAGGCTAATTTACTGAATTCGTTACCGGGTGCTCGCTGAGTACCGTCCGATATAAGCGTGGATCGCTTATCGGTATGAAACAGCCAATATCTTTCGGTAGGAATGTTTATATGCAAAGTGTGATGAGTTTACATCATAATTTGGCCTCTATCGATTTCAGGTGCTAACTCTATTTTTGTGGAAAAAGGTGATTATCTCCCTTCAAAGGGACATTGCCACCTTTTTGGAAGTTGTCAAATATACGCCGTTTGTAACCGAAAATATGAAGTAAGTGCTGCTGAAAACGATGGTGATATTGTTTTTATATATCGAAAACGACTCTTAACTTGATACAAATTAAGTTGTTTAAATTTGGGATGATGACGTCATATTGAGCTCTAGAGAGCTATACAGAAATCCTTTACGCTGCCAAAGTATGGCACAATTCTTTTGAGACAATTCTGGCGCTTTGAAACAAACCAAACCAAACCATTGAACGTATGCGCCTTCGTACACCACCGTCAAACTAGGAGCAGATTTATTGAAACTGCAGTTTGATATTTGGGTTATCTCGATTTCGCTGAAAATTGGTACACTGACTATATCCGATACGCTGATCACGAATCGAATGTTTTTAGTCTAGGATTTTGCATATCTTACGAAATACGGACGGTCATACATACATAGATACATACATGCATACATACATACATACATACATACGTAGGTCCGCCGGGGAATTCCGATTTCACTGAAAATTGGTCCATAGATCATATGCGATACGCTGGTCACGAATTCAATAGTTTTAGTCTGGGATTTTTCATATCTTACGAAATACGGACGGTCATACATACATACGAAGGTCCGCCGGGTATGTCGATGTTGCTGAAAATTGGTCCACAGACCATATCCGATACGTTGATTACGAATCCAATGTTTTTGGTCTTGGATTTTCGTATCTTACGAAATACGGATTAGATACATACATACGGAGGTCTGCTGGGATATCTCGATTTCGCTGAAAATTGGTGTACAGACCATACTTAGGACGCTGATCACGAATATCATGCTCTTGGTGGTGGTATTTTGCGTTACTAAGGAGTTACGAGGGTTAGTAATCTTGCTTTTGATATTCTCGAGGTGTTTCTGTTTTTCTGAAACTTGGTGTGCAGACCATACTTAGCACACTGATCACGACATGTTCCGTTTGATATTCTGACATGATTTTATTTCGCAGAAAGTGTAATGATTTCTACTTTTATTTGCGTATCTCAGTGCGGGAAACAGTATCATACACCATATTGTCCCCGCCTTTGACTAGCTGTGCAACAACCTGATTAACTATTATCAAACCGAAATGTGCTTCCTTGACAAATAATGCGACAAAATGCATCGTATGGTTACCCAAACCACACGACAGTGTCCGTATTCAGCCTTTACCGAGCAAAATAACAAAAGTACCGTACAAAACAGCAGGCGTCATCCAGATTCTTTAAATGAGAACGATGTGCTTCACACAAAAACGAAGTCACACAATCGAATCACATTAAGTGTGATATATACCAAAGCAACCTCTCTGACCAGCATCGGTCGACTAGCCAGGCAATTCACGTGACACAGCCTACATCACCCACAACATGACGAACGATTCAGTCGGAAGGCGTGTCAAAGAACGCAAACGGTGAATACCGTGATTGAGTCAGTGGTAAACGAAGTGCGCCGCACATGCTCGTTGCGCACACAAACCTTCATCACCAACCGGTTGCCGCATGTAAGCTTGTTATTCAAGTGCAGTGACGGTAATGATATAACCCTTTGACGTGGCACGACGGGTGCGGGTGACCGGCTTCTTGGTCGGCCGGTCGGAGCGCGCCACGTCCGAGCTGCGCCGTTTTCGTGCCGAGGCCGGTGGCGGCGACGCGTCGTCGTGGCTGCGCAGCGCCGAGCGCCGTGTGCGCGGCGGCGTGGTCAGCGAGGAGCGCAGCAGGCGCACCTGCTGGCTCTACTCGACCGTTTTCCGGCGGACTTTCTGCAGCAGCTCGGCGGACGGACTGCGACGGACGGCGGCCAGCGGGATGGGAGCGCGCACCGCCGCCGCCGGCGGGGCTGGGCCGCTGAGCTCGGCTCCGACTCAGACGACTGGCGCAGACGCTTCTTCACCACCTGTGGGTAGAGGGGCGGTCAGCTTAGGGGAGGGGAGGGGTCAGCTCGCGCTCTTGTGTTGCGTGTAGGGAACCTGGAATAATTATGACAACTTTATTAACAATATCAATGTCTTATTCCATGGCATATTGTTGCAATGCTACATCTTGTTGAAGCTTATCACCATCTTGTCAGACAGGTGTCAGAAGGGTCAGACAGGCGTCAGACAGGGTTCAGACAGGCATCAGACAGGGTTCAGACAGATGTCAGACGGGTCAGACAGGTGTCAGAAGGGTCAGACAGGTGTCAGACGGGTCAGACAGGCGTCAGACGGGTCAGACAGGTGCCAGACAGGCGTCAGACAGGTGTCAGACGGGTCAGACAGGTGTCAGAAGGGTCAGACAGGTGTCAGACGGGTCAGACAGGTGCCAGACAGGCGTCAGACAGGGTTCAGACGGGTCAGAAGGTGCCAGACAGGCGTCAGACAGGGTTCAGACGGGTCAGACAGGTGCCAGACAGGCGTCAGACAGGGTTCAGACGGGTCAGACAGGTGCCAGACAGGCGTCAGACAGGGTTCAGACAGGTGTCAGACGGGTCAGGCAGGCGTCAGACAGGCGTCAGACAGGTGCCAGACAGGCGTCAGACAGGCATCAGACAGGGTTCAGACAGGTGTCAGACGGGTCAGACAGGGGTCAGACAGGGGTCAGACAGGCGTCAGACGGGCGTCAGAAGGGCGTCAGACAGGGGTCAGACCAGTGTCCCAAAATTTCATTTTTTGCTTGGGTGTCAAGAGTGGAAAATTCTAGCAAAAAAGGACGCGAGTGGACAATTATGAAGAAAATGGTACAATATTGATTTCCGTTTTGAATATGGAAAGCAATAATTTCATGTACTTTTCATGTACTTAAATCATGTACTTTTAGTCAATATTATGTCAGAATCAATATCACAATTCATAATTTGGGAGTGGAAAATTATCTTATAAAATGGGGAGTGAGAGTGGAAAATAGATTCACATTTGGGTGTCATTTACTCAAATTGACATATTTTGGGACACTGCGGTATGGCAGCACAGTAAAACATCACATCAGCATATGGTAACATCAGAAAAGCAGCGGCATTGTGCACCATTGCAGCATTTCCATATTTTGTCCGACAAGCTGTTATTATTATAAATAAGTCATGGTGGGGTGGACGTAATTGCAACAGATATGTTCACATTGAGATGTTCACACAATTCACATTGTTCACATTGCCCACTGGTGGGCCTACAAGAGGCCATTCTCTGCAACTTTGCAAGCCCATGCATCAAGTCGCGCAGACAGAACTTTTGCGTGTCAGGAATATTGTATACCAATCTGACTCCCAGTGGGCATCCAACCTACTCTTGAATGTGTTGAGGGAAGGGGAAGTCACGACAGGAGCTGGGAGCCCATTCCAGTCATTGATGATGTGGACGGCGCCGTCCGCATCATCACTCTTTCGCAACTCTTTCGCCGTCCACATCATCCATGACTGGAATGCAGGGCTCCCAGCTGCTGTTGTGACTTCGCCTTCCCTCAACGCATTCAAGAGTAGGTTGGATACCCACTGGGAGTAAAATTGGTATACAATATTCCTGACACAGACTGGGGTTGGACACAACTACAGAGCTCGGTAAGAACAGGTCCTACAGGGCCTTATATCCCGATGACCATAAGGTAAGGTAAGGTTGCGTGAAAACAATAATTGCGACATGCAACCATAATTGCTGTAAAGGTTAGGTCAGGTTTGATTTTGTTATTACAATTGTTTCATGTTACACCCTGGTTAGGTTTAACAGCCCCGTCAGAATAACTATTGCAAATTTGCTGTAATGCACAATGCCGCTGCTTTTCTGATGTTACCATATGCTGCCATACTGTGCATAACACGGCACACCGACAGGTAACTTAGGCAATGATTACCTGTATCATTTTTGGTCAAAGAATCTTACATTTCCATAACTTATAATTTTACTCACTGAACGCCATCACTTCGGTATGGCGAACATGACACCACTGGCGGATAGTTGAAGACCAGGGGTAAAAAAGGTAAAATTTGCTACCAACCAAATTTGACGGAGCCCAATTTTGCTACACTCTTTCATCGAAGCTACTTTGTTATCGAGTTTCATTACATTCTCATCGAAGCTACATTTATACACATTTCAATTGCTACATTTCCATTATGCTGACTGTAAATGTTTATATCTGCTTATGCGAAAATTCGCCAAAAAAACTGCCGAGCTGTTCAGGTATTGCAGCGTTATTTAACACGCGCAGTGGAGGGTGGGGGCACTTTTGTGCCCCCCCCCCCCACATGTTTTTCGTGAATATTTCGAGAAGGAAGCGGAGCAGGGTGGTGTTTTGTTGCGTGGCATTAACGCCAACTCAATAGCGGATCGTTTGACGCAATATAAATCAAATCAGTTGATACATTTTTGAGATTTTCAGTCCAAGATGGCGGCCAGAATCGCGGTCGGCAAATCGATATCTTCGGAACCAACAGTCGGATCGGGATGATTCAAACGCCATTCGGTAGACAATGTCAATGCTCATCCCCGGATGCAATTTTGGACACATTGCTGTTAACCTGTGACGTTACAGAGGTCAAATTATAAAAATAGTGACATTTGGCCAGATTTGACCTTCGTGGCCTCGTTTGACCTTGAAGATATTGACCGAAGGCCAATCACATTTTACAAAATGTATATAATCATAGCACCTACATACCCTGTACGTTTGTTATCATTCTAGCTCTCATACTTGCGGAGATCTTAGGGGGGGGGGGGGGGCACTAAAGTGCCCCCCCCCTTCTCTCCACTGCGTGTTTGTGGCATACCCCTCTCCACTGCGCGTGCTAACCGGTTCTTCTTTTGCAGCTAGGCCAGGCTTATTGCTATACCCAAGTGCTGATCTACCCACCTGGACACCAAGCTAATCGTACCCTCATGGTATAAGACACTTGTTGATTTAATGTCAAAACAGGTTCAACATTTACAATAGCACAGCCGAATATATTCTGCGTTCCAACATTGAACATCAATCCAGACGACGTATCGAATATTTCCATGTAATTGCCTATATTGATTGCCTTCCATTATCTACCTCCATTTCATCTTCCTTCCACCGACGGGCGGATCCAGAATGGGTGGTTTGGGTCAGTTGGGGGAAGGGGGATCCCAAAAAGTATCACACAATTCTGAAAACTCATCGGATTTCGCTTGCTTGTGCATCGATAATTGATTTAAAACAAACTTTCCTTAGTAAAAGTTACTTGATTTTATATTACCTCAGGAAATGTGTCAAATTTGCGCCGATTTCAGGAGGATTAGGGGGCCATGTTCCCGTGACCCCCCCCCCCCCTCCTCTGGATCGGCCCATGCTTCCACCCCTGCATCCTCTCCGCCTCAGTCGCCGCCGGCCGGCTGTCCTGCGTCGCCGCCGTCCCAAGGTTGTCGTTAACGGCGGCGGCCGACCGACCCGGTTCGACTGAGGGTGATTCGGGCCCGGTATCGGGCCGCGGCGGGCGACATTGGGGAGGGGTTGACGGGGGAGGCGGGTGTCGACAGATTGATGTCAGCTTTCATGCGCCCATCGCCCGCCTGAAGAATATAGTTTTGAGTCTTTTGCTGATTTCTTGAAAACGGTCCAGAAAGTCGGAAATCAGACGACGGTCACGTAAACTTCGTTCAATTTGGAGTTTATCAATGACTTGAGGGTGGCCTTTCTTCAGAAATGACATCACAGGCACGACAAGGACAGTCACTGGCGCGACGAGGTTTGTCAGAAAAATCAAAGCTTCTTGAGCGATTTTAGGCTAATTCCGCACTCACAGTTTCCGAGGTAGGCGCCAAATGTGTCCCACACGTTCCCTTCTCCACTTCAGCACAGCTTTCAGTCACGCTGCCTACTTCCGGACAAATACGAATAATACTAGGGAGCGGCCGTGGTCGCACCCTAGCGCAAGCCGCCCGACATGGCCGTCTCCCGACCGCTCTAACTTGTAGTGATGGTGTACCATAAAAAGCAGACTCTTGAAATCTCGACGCGTCATTGTGTTGCGAACATTTGTTTTAAAATATGGCCTGAGAATAACTGTAAAAACATTTTATTAAAAGATATTGGAATATTTTGAAGTACAATTTGATGTCCTTTATTCGTATTATGCGTGAAACAAAAATATACAACCTGTATCACTCTCTGTCGATTCATGTTGGCGTTTTTTTGCTACAATATTCTCTATCTCGGGTAGCTGTAATTTCCTTAAATGGTACGTTTAAAGTCTCTAGATTTTGCGAGAACCTTGTGATATTTTCCCACTTATGGTGATATTTTCCCATTTCTCGCTAGCAACCTATTACATTTCAAAATATCTCCAGAAAACAGAGATCAACCAGCCGTGAAGATACAAAACAGCCCCATAACTGTACAGGATCTACAAAAACCCAAAAGTGACTCATTCAAGCATATACCGCAGCAATGATAGTGTAATTGTGTGTCTTTGTCATTGGCCAAAGGCCAGTTTTGCTGCAAATCATCGTTTGGTGTAACGCTGATTTGCTACCAACGACGTTGTCGAGTTGGCGTTATTTTTTACCCCTGTTGAAGACCAGTGGCCATAGCCCCTACCAAATGGGACAAATTACAGACAATGGGCATGTTTCAGCATTTCATACAAAATATAAGCAACTTTTATTTTGTGAAATGTGTTTTGAAATCCTCCTTAGGGCAACAAAAAATAAAATCTGAAGAATTTTTGAAACTTATCAACCGTCATGCTGACATACTGGTGTGATGTGCTAGCCACACCAGCATACTGGTGTGCTGTGCTAGCCAAGTTATCTTGTATAGATCAGAGATACTTTTTAATGGAGGAAAGGTATATTTCCTCCTTTCAATTTTGTATAATGTGCCAAAGCCTTTATTTTTCAATATTAAAATAATGGCATATAGCACATTTTCCCACTCTTAATTTGTTTGCAAAGATATCCGTCATCATCATAGGCATCATATTACCCTTCACTCACCTGGTAAATACGTTGATAGGAAAATAGGAACCTGTTGTAAATGCAATTTAGCATGACGCACTCACCTTGACCTGAACACTGTAGTATACATATTTTATTCGCCACACACAACACAGCGAATTCGAGGCATATCTGATTGCTCTTTAACGGAAATTATTGACTTAAAAATCTTAAAACTGGTCAAATGTTAGCATATTAATGAACAATCCATGAGCCCCCCCCCCCCTTCTAGGTTGATACAGCCTTGGCACTACATTACAATCGAAGATCGCGTTCATAGAACATCAAGGTTTCCTTCTAAAACAAGTGCACCCGGTCATAACAAGAGCTGACGTCATCGGTCCAAACTTCCATATAAGGGTGGGCCTTACTAAGGCCCAAATTTTAAAATCACAATTGAATTTCTCTTAGACCAGATAACTGCGCTTGTTTTCAATGTTACCTACCGAAGTTGCGCTATATGGTCACAACTTGGCTATCTCAGCTCAAAACGAATGATAAGGTGGGAATGTCCCTTTAGAAAACATGTCACCTCACCGCATTAATACCAGCTAACCCGGCACTGACTGGCATAGTGCATAGTACTTGCCTTGCTTGGCCTGCCGCCTTACGGCGATATCGGCCCTGTGGTCGAAGGGCGCCAGAGGCGCCCTTAGCTGCCTGTTTTCTTCTTCATGTTTTATTTTTGCTGGTGGTGATCTGGTTGATGGTTGGTGAGTTGGTGGGACAGTGGTGGTACGGATACAATTACAAATACAAATACAATTACAAACACAAATACAATAGTGACATAATGGTGGACAGTAATTTACATATTATTTAGTGAGGTGAGTTTGGACCGTTAGATGTTTTTTTTCCTCTCTCTCTCTCTTTCTCTTTCTCTCTTTCTTTTTCTCTCTTTTTTTTCATCTGTTTTTTTTTGTTGGTCTCTTTTACAATATGGTGAACAGTGATGGACATACCCTTCTACAATGGTGACATGTATGGGCAGGGTGGTGATTTACATTAGGTTTGTTTGTGATGTGCATTTCTACTTAGAATTGACTTCTTATGTTTCTTCTCTTCTTGTTAATATTGTAAGTATGTAGTTCTGTTTGATCTTGTTTCTTCTGCAGGTATTCGTTTTTCTTGTTGATATTATATGTATGTTATTCTGTTTCTTCATGTTTTTGTTCGTTATGTGTGGAGTGTGTTAGGTAGTTTGTTTATGTGTAGCTTGTTTTCTTCTGTAGTATTATTTGTATTTGTTTTTATTTGTTTTTCTTTCTTTCTTTCTTCTTTTTCTTCTTCTTTCTTCTCGATAATCTTGTTGATAACGTTTTTTTATTTTTCTATCATCTTTCAGTCCTACTAACTTGGTTGTGTAGTTTGGACTTAGGATAATGTTTCTTCTTTCTTCTTGTTAATCTTGTTTTGTGTCTTTTTCTATTATCTTTAGGTCCTACTACCCTTGGTGCTGTAGTGTGGACTTTACTATAATTATCTGATTCTATCTTGGAGCTTCGTGTTTTTCTCTTTTTTCTTTTCTTGTTTCTTGAAGGTATTCGATTGTGTTTCATATTGCTTTTGTTTGTTTACGTGATCTTGTTCTTGGGATGTCTTGCGTCTTGTTTTATTTCTTCTCGCACTTCAGTGATGTATAATTAGGTACACGTACATTATGCATGGATGCTATTTTTAGACCGTTTTTTTTTTGTTTGGACTTGGGGTGCCTCTTTTTTTCTTTTCTTTTTCTCTCTTTGTCCTTGGCGTTTATCTTTTTGTCTTCCCATTTATTTTTTTGGGGTCTATATATATATCTATAGATACCGTGGCGTACACTTATAACGTTCAGATTGTCACAAATAGTTGGAAAATTGCGCCGGGAGGGCGGTGGCGGAACCGCGGTGGCGCGGCCGCACGCCGGTGATCCCTTGGGGAGGGGGCGGTGACGTCCCGGTCACCGATCACCGATGTCACCAATGAGGCGGGTCGCTGAAAACTTCACCGACAGGTGGCACCACACGACACCACTGGTCTTTCTGTGATTGGTTGATGGTGATCTAGTATGTAATATCATCCAAATCGACGACTAGCAATTTAAAGGAAATATATTTGTTATTTGGTTAAAAATGCAAATTTTGTTAAAAACAAAAAAAATATGTTCTATGAAATATAGCTGTATTTGATAGAAGTGTGCAGTAAAAACTCACCGTTAGGCCTAACAACAGCAATTGCTTAGTATAAACTATTTTATTCAAACGAGAATATGTAGTATTTATTGGTCTTGTTTTAGCACAAAATACACATATTTAGCCAAAATAATCATTTTCAACATGTAAAATGACAGAAAAAAAGTTGTAAACACTTGGCTTGCTTATATCCTGCAGAAATACTATATTTTTAGTAGAGCACCAGATAATGGCGGGCTACTGCATTTCGCATTTTTAGGCGATTGGGTGTTGGCAGCTGGAATATATTGTGCTTGCTGGTGTTTATTCGGTCAATTTCCTTTTAACTTTGCACTTATTTGGCCAAAAAAACTTCAAGAGTATGGACAAGTATTCTAGATTTAACGTTAATGAATTGAAGAGCCTTTTAATCAAGCGAAACGCAAAGACCAATGGCAAGAAATCTGAACTTGTGGAAAGGTAGGTCAAAATGAACAAATATATATACATATATATATATATATATATATATGTATATATATATATATATATATATATATATATATATATATATATATATATATATATATATATATATATATATATATATATATATATATATATATATATATATATAAGAGGATTACTTAATAATCAGAAGCAATTAATGCTCAAGATGTGTAAGCATCAGACATTAAACTTAATTTATTGGTAGAAGCTGAGTGAATATGTATATTATGTACCCCATGGATGGATGCCTCAATGGTAATATTCTTTCAACTTTCAACTAAGGGGGGCACTGTGCCCCCTGGCATTCTTAATTTACTAAGGCAAGTATTGAGTATATATGTACTAAACTATGGTATTTTGAAGGAGTCCAATCCCTGCCCAACATTGTTACACCACTTATGTATTCTGTCCTGTCTTTTCAGGCTGGTAGTGCTTGACAATGCCCGACAATCTTCCAATGAAGGAGAGCAGTCACAGAGATGCTACGAAGGAGAAGATGTGGCTCTGTGGCCGGATTCAAAGGCATTTAAACCAGTCAATTCAGGTGTGCCAAAAAGTGACATCAACATAGCAAAGGTTGGAGTTTACTTCCAGGTACACAACATGTCGGTTAGTAGAGGCACCAAGGTGCAAAAGTCAGGATATGCCATGTTCAAGGATGGGTTCATGAGCACTTGTAGCTATGCAGTGGAAGGAAGCACAACTTTCTTCAGAGCTGCTGTGTTTGCAGAAATGAAAAAAGGATATGCTGTACATGGTCGAATGTCGCATCAGCTGCCAAGAAATAGAGTACACATACTGTGAGTGTACAGCTGGGCGGGGCCCAAATGCTATCTGTAAGCATGTAGCTGTTGTTTTATATAACCTGGAGCATTTTGAGAGATGCAGTGAGTGGATCCTTGCCACATCGTGCACTGACAAAGCTCAGGCATGGCCTACTCAGCCAAAGAAACGGAAACTGGACCCGAGTATGCCACTCACACCATGTGACATCCTCAAGCTGGCTGACAGCCAGCAGCTGCTTGACCCCCGTCCAGCTAAGTACAGGTCCATGGACAGGGCTGCCAAAAGGCAGCGGGTAAAAATGATGCTGATCAACTACACGTCTACCAAGAAGCATCAGATCCACCTGTCAGATATATGTGGGGGAAAAGCTGATGTATCAGCCTTAAACCATGACCATGATTATCTAGACAAGCCTCTCATCAACACGTGGATCGAAAGTCATACCTGTGTGTCAGATGATGCAGCCCGTGCCATTGAAAGTAAAACCAGAGGACAGTCTAAGTCAGCGCTCTGGAAAGCAGAGCGTCAGCTGCGACTAACTGCCTCCCATGCACATCGTGCATGCCATGTGTTGAAAAACAAGAGGGCATGTGCTGAAAGCATGTTTAAAGGCAGCAACATAGACCATATCCCAGCTATCCGTTGGGGCCAGGCAAATGAAGAAACAGCCCTTCAGAGATATCAAGAAGTGACAGGAAGGCAGGTGTCTCCGAGTGGGCTGCAAATAAGCAGGGAAAGGCCATTCTTGGCAGCATCGCCAGACGGTGTGTGTGCAGACCGCCTCGTGGAGGTGAAATGCCCCTACAAAAAGGAGGTAAGGGAGAACCCAAGCATAAAAAACTCTGGATATCCACCGCTTGCTGTCGATGAAAATGATGTCATCGTTTTGAAAGTTACACACCCCTACTTCTATCAGGTTCAGCTGCAACTGTATGTTACTGGTCATCAGCTGTGTGACTTTGTAGTGTATACCCCAAAGGATATTTGCATTGTTTCTGTACCTAGAGATGATGCTTTCATCATAGACATGGTCGGCAAAATGACAGTGTTTTATGAGCACTTCTACAAGCCTGTGGTAGCAAGGACCTTGTTTGGCTGCACAACTAATGTGGATGCATGAAGTGATCTGGTCCGTGTGTAGGTTTTCAAAGGTGACATGACCAACATGAGAAAGGTGCCTGTGGAATGAATCTTGAATCATAGGTAGGTGGTGTGATTTATGTTTTGTTGTCTACCTGTTAACTGTTGTTGACTAGTCGCTGATTGCCTATCAAATGTATGGCATACTTAGTGTGCAGTATATGTAAATGAAAGTTGTGCTAATTTTCCTGTTGGTAAAATATACTTGTCAGAACTGTTTGAGCATGTGTCAGTTGAAAGATGTGCATGTGGGGGCTGGACAAATCGTTGAATAGCCACATCACATTAAAGAATGCCCCAATCACCAATCAGCACCAAACACAATATTAGGGGCTTAACATGTATTGTTAACCGTCATGTAGTGCAGACAGCCATCCATAGGGCAGGCTGGAATTGAGGACAACAGCAGCAGCTTATGTTATCAGCTGGGGGCTGAATCAACTGCTAGTGCAATACCAATACTAGGGAGGGCACTTTCCTAGATGATGCGTCTGCGCAGATTGGCCAACATAAAACACACATAAATAATCCTTCCAGCAAATGGCACCTTTGCAGTGTTAAATTTTTGCTGCAGTATTTGGTAAGTTTTTGCCAAGCCTATAACCCTCTCTACATGGATGCGGCGTGATGAGATATGGGTAGACTTTTTCATTTCTAACACAGACAACTGGGATTTTCCGCGCAAACTTGACGGCACATTCACGATAAGCCCACGGTCTGCACACATCTGCTCGATGTGGAAGCCTCTGTCTGCGAGGATCACATCACCCTCTTCCAGCCTATCCAGTACACCAGAGGTGTTCAGTATCGCATTGTCACTATAAGATCCACCAAATGCATCTGACACAAATGTAACTAAGCACGTTGGTGAAATTCCAACAAGAACTTTCACTGTGTTTGCACCTTTATAGTTGGAATAGGTTGCTTGTTGCAGTGTGGGGTTTGACGGGCGCTCAATCTTGATCTCTGTGCAATCCAGAATTATTTTCACATCACTCTCTTTGCTATCAGATGGAGATATTTCCCAATCCTTCATCTCGTAATACAAGAAGTTCAGCCATGTTTGAAATATTTTACTCACTACTGCTTTAGATATCCCAAACATCACTGCAAGCTCAAAGTTTGGAGTGTTTCGGCGCAACTTTATCAAAGACAGAAGAAGGCAATCTCTGGGATCCAGTATTTGCAGATTCTGGCCTGATGATCCATAGTTAAGTTCATAGGCAGCTGGACCTAACAGGTGAAACAAAAGCATGAAATGGTCATAATCATCAAGCCCAGTGTAGTAGCTTATCACCTCAGGCTTATGTTTGAACTTCTCTATACTGAAATCACTGCAGGTTCTCTCCTTCTCAGTTTGTGATGCTGCATCAGCACATTTCACAACGTCTGCATCAGAATCATCACTGCTGTCCGTCCACGAGCCAGCTTCTTCAACCTCAACTTCTTGAAGCATGATAGATGCACTTTCCATTTCATTCACTTGTTCTGGGGCTATAGATACTGCCTTCTTTGCCTTCATTCTTTTCTCTCTGGCTGATTCAGGTTTTTCCACAGACCACTGAAAAATGGTTGGCACTGAACCCTTCTTTAGCCTTTTCATCTGTTTGACTCCAGCCTGTTGGAGAGGCCCAGGATTGTTGAACAAAATAATCTGCCTTAAAGTGGTCTGAACAAACCCGACTGTGCTTTGTTGGCTGGAATTTGTCACGACGGATGGCATGGAGCCACTTCTTTCTCATAAGCTTGTCCGTAGGGAACGCATGGCCACAAGATCTCGTTCCGCACTTTGGCACACAACAGAAGGTATTCATCCTTCATCAACACCTGTCAATGGTGTGTCAAGACTCTTTCACTCAAATAAAATGTAAATTTAAATGAAATAGACCTAACCAACACCAGCAAACACAAAATATTACGACCGCACACCAACCGACTTCCACCTAAAGTTGCCACTGGGGCAATAACACAGGGCGCCGCCATTATAACAATCTGGCACTAAACTAGAAATATACTAGCGTTTCTGCAAGATAGATAATAAAACAGTTAAATGGTGTATTTGCTTTACTAAACATTTTAAAATTTAGTATTTATTATAAATTTGAGTACTTTTTATCAAATCTACACTAATATTTGCCGAAAAATTATTAGTGATCTTATCTAGTTTATGCTGATGCTGCAGTAAAGCCGATCCTGCAGCATCTTCTGCAGGAAGATGCTGCAGTAAAGCCTGTTCTCGAGATTTTTTACTATATTCCTCTAATAAATAGACATAAACCATGTCTAATTTATTTTTGTGTTAACATTTCACCATTATTTTAAGAAATTTCTGAAACATATATCCCTTATATGCTAGTCGTATTTTTGGGTGATAGTATCTTCTATATCATCGTCGACCAATCACAGAAAGACCACTGTCGGTTGGTGGCGCCACCTTCAATACTTTTACGTGACTCGCCTCATTGGAAAAAGCGCCGGGAGGGCGGTGGCGGGACCGCGGTGGCGCGGCCGCACGCCGGTGACCCGTTGGGGAGGGGGCGGTGACGTCCCGATCACCGACTACAGTTTGTCAAGGAGGTTCGTATTGATAAGAAAATCAAACAGTAGGTTTATTAGTTCTGGGTGATCATTTCCCAGTATGGATCTCATGTTGACGTTGATGTGGTTTTGCTGGCAGTAGTGTGTAATTGGTAGTCTGTGTGTATTATATATTGGGCATTCAATTAGGAGGTGTTTTATGGTTAGGGTGGTGTTTGTGCAGTTTTCACATGTCGGTTTGCTTGATTTTGTAAAGATGTATGAATGAGTTAGCTGTGTGTGTCCAATTCTCAATCTGGCCGGGGCTTTTTCCTGTCTTTTTTAGTTTTGATTTGCGGAACACCAGAGTTCTAATTTTGGGTGAATGTCTCGTAGGGATGTATTTGTATGATCTCATTGTATTTGTAGTTTGGCACGTATGTGTTTTCGTATTTTGGAGAAGTATTCTGTTGTGGTTGGATTCAAAGTGATGTGGTTTGTGTTACTGGTTGCTTTCTTGGCTTCCAGGTCTGCCTTTTCATTTCCTAGTATGCCTTTGTGGCTGGGGATCCATAGGAGATTTGGGATCTGATTTAGTGGAAGTGATTGTTGGATTTGGAAGATTTGTGCTATGAGTGGGTGTTGTTGTGTTTTGTTTGGGGTTATCGACACTAGTGCTGATTTGGAGTCTGAAATGATGATAGGGTTTGTTAAGTTTTGTTCTTTGATTGTCGCATAGGCTGCGTATATTGCGTATAACTCCGCTGTGTATATGGAGCAGTGATTTGGGAGTCGTGCTCTTAGTATTGTTATGAAGTTGTTGTTGGTTTGGAGTACTGTTGCTGATCCCGTTCTGTCTGGTGTTGTTTGTTTTGAGCCGTCCGTGTATATTAATGTGTGGTGTGGATGATTGTGTAGGAATTCCTGGAAGGAGGCTTGTATTTCCGCATGGGTGTAGACAGTTTTTGGTTTTTCAAGTAGTAGGATTACTTGAGGCGGAGGGATTTTCCACCATGGGATGGGTGGGGGTAGAAGTGTTGGTGTCATAAGGGGTAGGACGAGTGTTTCTGTGTGGGCCTTGAATCTATTTCCGATTGTTCGGCGCTTGTTGGATGCATTTTTGTATTTTGGGTGTGACCGCCTCCATATAGCTTGAATACATGGGTGTCTAGGGATTTGCTGAATTTTGAAAAAGTATCGGAAAAGTGCTTCTGTTCGTCTTTCTTGTAGAGGAGGGATATCGTTGTATACGTGTAGGGAGGTGATGGGAGATGTTTTGAGGGCCGTGGTTATGATTCTCAAGCAGGTGTTTTGTAAAATGACTAATTTCTTTAAGTGTGTGTGTGTTGCGTTTTCAAAGACAATTGCAGAGTATTCCATAATGGGGCGCATTAGTGTGATATAAAGTTTCATGAGTGTTTTTCTGTCTCCGCCGTACTGGGTTCCCGATACCGCTTTAAGGATGTTAAGTCTTTTTGATACTTTAGTGCTGATGTCTTCTATATGGTGTTTGAAAGAAAGTTTATTATCAAAAGTTATTCCCAGAAATTTGGCTTCCGTTACAAATGGGACATTGTTATTACTGATTGTTAGTGGGGTGCAGCGTTCTGGTGTTAAGTTTCCAAATATAAGGCATTTAGACTTTCCGGGTGAGATGTGTAGGTTAAGAGGGGCGAGTTTGTTTTCGATGTGTGTAAGTGTTTTTTGTAGAGAGGCTAGTGCGTTGTTGTAGTGTACGTGGGAGGTCCAGGTAGCTATATCGTCTGCGTATATAGCGATCTTGGCCGGTTGGGGGATAGTGTAGAGTGTAGAGTTGAGCGCTAAAATAAATAGCAGGGGACTGAGGACAGACCCTTGGATTAGGCCGGTGGAAGGGAATTTGGTGTCAGATAGATGACCTGTATGTTTTACCTGAAATGTTCTGTTGCATAAGTAGTGATTTAGATAGTGAAGTAAGTGGCCCTGTATGTTTATTTGGTGTAAGCAGTTCTGGAGTGTTGTAATGTTAAGTGTGGCGTAAGCGTTTCTTAAATCGAGAAAAACTACTGCTGTGTATTGCCGTCGGCTGAAGGCATATTGCGCGTCAGCTGTTAATTTGACCAAGTTGTCAGTTGTGCTCCTGCCTGGTAGGAAACCAGCTTGGTTTGAGGAAAGGATGTTGTATTTTTGGATGAAATAAAGCAGTCTTGCTTTGATGATTCTTTCAAAGATTTTGTGAACGCAGCTGGTGAGGGAGATGGGTCTGTAACTTTCTTTAAGTGTTGGGTCTTTGTTTGGTTTGAGGATAGGAAGGATGTGTGAGTGGAACCACGTGTCGGGGTATACGTGTGTAGTGAAAGTGTGGTTTAGTGAGTCAAGTAGTGCTTGTGTGGCGATTGGATCCATGTGTTAAAATAATTGGTAATGTATTTCGTCTGGGCCAGGACTTGAGTTGCCTGTTTTATTAATTGCTAGATTAAGTTCTTGCAATGTGAAGGGTTCGTTGTACTCGGCTAGGTTTATAAGTGTATCTTCTTTTATGTAACTTGGTATAGGATTAGGGATTTCTGAGGCTATTTCTAGATAGCGATTGGCTAGTATTTCTACAACATCTTGTGGATCTGTTACGTAAGTATTATTGTGTTTGATTGATACAGATTTGTGTAAAGTTTGGCGATTTCCTTTAAATGCTTTAATGATTCGCCATACTCTGCTGAGTGGGGTGAACCTATTAAAAGTATTAACAAATTCTTCCCATGATTCTTTTTTTGCTTTTTGAATCAATTGGCGGCACTTTGCTTTGGCTTTCTTATATGTATGTGCAAAAATATTCCATTGTTCTATGTTTTTCGTAACGGTGTCTGGCGGTATTTCTAAATGTGATTGCTCGCTTACAATCGTAATTCCACCAGGGAGCAGCTTTTGGATTTGGGTGATGAGTTTTTGCATGTGGAATGTTTTGTTTTGCGGTATCTAGTATTGATTGGGTTAGTTGAGTGATTGTTGTGTTGTTATTTATTGTTTGTTCTAGTGTATTAGTATATTCTGTCCAATTGGCCCTTTTTAAATTCCAGCGGGGGAAAGAACCCAGTGGAGATGAATTTTTCCCTATTTTGATATGGATGGGGAGGTGATCACCAAAATAGGGATCATCTGTGGTTTCCCACGTCGAGCTTGCGGCTAGATCGGGGGTTGTGGCTGTGATGTCTGGTGTTGTGTTGTTTTGTGTGATCTGTTGGGCTGGGAGAGTATGCGAGCCGTTGTTGAGGATTACAAGCTGAGTGTTGTTTAATAAATTGTGGAATAATTTACCGCGATAATCTGGGGATCTTCTGCTAGTGTCCCATAGAGGGTGGTGAGCATTAATATCTCCGCATATTAAAACTGGAGTGTTTGTGTTCTGTATAATGGTTTCTAATAAGGTGATGTATTCTCTGCAATGCTTATTGGGTGGGAAGTAAAAGTTGATTATGGTGATTGGAGTTGAAGTAGTAGTAATTTCTGTGATGAGGATGTCATGTTGTGTGTTGTATGGTATGTGTCTGTGTGGTATGTTGTTTTTGATGTATGTGCACACGCCTCCGCGTCTGTTGCGTGTTTGGTGGGAGGAGTCTTTTCGGTATAAGCTATATGAATTTATGTTGAAATTATAGGGATCTGATGGTTTTAAATGGCTTTCTTGGATGCAAATGATGGATGTGTTGGCTTCGTTTAGTGCGGTTCTTAACTCGTGCCAGTGCTGTGGAATTCCCCTCGTGTTCCATTGGAGGATTGTGGTGTGAGTGTCAGTGTTATGAGTAGTGTTTCTTGTTTGTGTGAGTTGTGTTATTACTTGGGATGTGTCCGGAGAGTGTATGGTGTGTTATGGTGTGTGTTGTTTGGTGTTTGGCCCTTTGTGCGTGTATGGCGTCTCCCCTTACTGTTAGGGGGACGGTGTGCCTGTCTTGGTGGGGGAGGCGTGGACTGGGCGGTGCCAGCGGAGGAGCTGCCGCCGTCGCTCTCGTAGCTCGCTTCTCTCGTGGGAGAGAGTGAGGCGAGACTCGTCTCTCCCGTGACGGACTGGGAAGAGGCTGAGCCAGGGCTCGCGTCTCCCGTGGGAGGCGGTGGGGCGTCAGGGGTCTCTCTCTGGGGCTGCTGGGAATCCGTTCCCTGCGGGGCCTTGGTACGGTGTACCGGTTGGGGAGAGTGGTGGCGGGAGTGCATGCCGTCCAAGTTGTAGGGGGCAGCACCCTGCAGCTGTCCGCTGGTTGGCGGAGAGCGGTGGCGCGGCCGCACACCGGTGACCACCTGGGGGGGGGGGGGGGGGGTTCGGTGACGCCCCGTTCACCTGGGGGGGGGGGACGCGCCGAGCCCGTGCCCGAACTCGTGGTGCCGCCGCGGGACCTGTCGCGGCGGGACCCGTCCTGTGGGGCGGCCGCTGCACGCTGTGCGTGGTGGGAGTCGACCGCCGGTGGTGGTGATTTACAGTGAATCACTATCGGAGATCCCGGGCGCGGTGTGGGGAGGCCCGGCAACCCCTTGGCGCTCCAAGGGTTGGGAGGCGGGTCGATTCTGAGGCGGGGAGTGGTCCGCACCTCCTGTCTGGGGAGGGGACGGTCCTCCACCTCAGAGAGGGCCTGTTCTCTGGCTGCCACCGGCGCCCAGCCCTTCTCATGAATGAGGGCTGCTACCCTGCATTCTAAGGCCCACTTGGGGCAGTCCCGGCTGTAAGCCGGGTGCTGCCCCTCGCAGATGGCGCAGGTCGGGCTGTCGGCCTCGCAGCTGGTCGCGCTGTGGCCCTCCGTTGCGCACTTGGCGCAGCGCTCCTCGCGCGCGTGGCAGCCCTTTTGGACGTGCCCGTACCGCTGACACCTCGTGCAGCGCCGCGGCTTGGGCACCACGACCCTGGTCCTGTATCGCAGGAACGCGACATACACGTACTCTGGTACTACCTTGGACGCGAAGGTGAGTATGAGGATGGGCGTGTCCTTCGGCCGATACAGGTCTACCACCCCTTCGGTGGCGAGACCTTGGAGGAGGTCCTCCTTGGCATGCCCTGCCAGCTCCGGGGCATATATCGAGCCCTGGGAGCGGTTGAGGTGGAGAGGCTTGGCCATTTCCACCTCGGCTCCAGCTATCACATTGATAGTCTGGAGCCCTTCCGCCTCCTCTGCGGTGGCGGAGATCAGAAGATCGCCGCCACGCACGAAGCGGGCGTTCAGGCGCTGGCCGGTGACGGCCAACGCGGCGTCCTCCACTGCCCATGGCAGGAAAGCCGTCATAGGCTGCCCGTCCAGGCGACGGCAGCGCAGCAGCACCTCGACCGACATCAGGAGAGCGGTCGCGAGGTTCGGAGTGTGAGTGTGTGGTGAGACGAGCTGAAGGCCGTAAGTGTTGCTGAAGGCTGTGTGAGTGCGGGTGTGAGGTGAGGAGTGAGACGAGCTGAAGGCCGTTAAGTGTTGC
Organism: Chirona hameri; assembly: GCA_036785665.1. Taxonomy (NCBI): domain Eukaryota; kingdom Metazoa; phylum Arthropoda; class Thecostraca; order Balanomorpha; family Balanidae; genus Chirona; species Chirona hameri. Next base: position 4,357 of record JAXIVJ010005501.1, on the reverse strand, counting down.
TGAAGGCTGTGTTTGCAAGTGATGGCTGAAGGCTGTGTGAGAATAACCCGGAGTAGTATAAGAAAGAGATAGATTAGATTAGGAGAGAGAAGGAGAGAGTTGGTGAAAAACGAGATCCAACTGGCTTAGTTGGGCCAACCTGCCACCCCTCCAGGTCGTCCACGGACCGTTCGGGCCAAGCAGGTCGGATGGGCACCGTTAGGTATCCACCGGCGGATTTTAGTAGGAAAGAGAGAAGGCAGGATGAAAAATAGGGAGGCAAGAAGGCAGAGACAAGGGACGACAAGGGACGTTGCCCGGGGGCAACAAACGGGGAGGTGAGGCTAAGGGGGGGGGACCGCTACACTGTTCTGAGAAGAACAGGGTAGGATGGCGGGGGGGAGGGAGATGGGAGGGCGAAATACGTTAAAAACGTTTAAGCAGACACGGTCCTCACACGGCACTGACTGGGGGCTCAGCTGAACGTCATTGACTGGAGAGGGGGGGGGGGGGGAGTTAAACGCCCCTCCCCCTAGTTATCTTACGAACCAATAATATCAGCGAGACGCTCAAGGCGGCAATCGAAAGTTCTCAATGAGACGAATCTAAAGCATTCTCAAACATGTCAAATGTCAGGTCATGGTCAGGTCAAAGGTCAAAATCGACGTATTTTAGTTTATGGGCCATACTTTCCATCCAAAGCCTTCGATTACGACCATGATCACCCAACGTGCTGCAAAAGGTACGGTACACATCCCGCATGAACTAAGGTGAGATTGTTGGCAAAGGTCAAGGTCAAGGTCAGGTTACAAAAGGTCACTATGCGCAAAATACCTACGAAGTCATGCAATACATGTTATATGGGTTGTTTGCCACGTATAATTCGAAAGTGATAGTAATTTTACCACCTGCCTTCATTCACTAGTTAGTTTTAGTTAAGTTATTGTCAAGTTCAGGTCAAGTTCAGGTTACTGACGGTCAAAATTTGAAATGAATAAATCTAACTGAACAAGGAATGTTTCTGGACCAATTGTGTCTCCGAAATACAGTGCAGGCATTTATTTGTCTGTATCTGGTCAATAAATGCCAACAAAACGCAATTTCAAGATATAACGTTATGAGTTACCCATACTTTAGATGCCATAAGTCAGTCAAAAACGGAGCTATCAGTTTGAAATTTTATATGGTAGTTTCCTACATGCGCTTCTCTGACATATCTTCCGGGTTTTGGAATATTTGAGGAAATGCTTATTTTGTGATAACTTCCCCCGTTTTTTTTTTGGGAGGGGGGGGGGGGGGGTTAGGGGGTTAAAAACTAAAATGTTCAAAAATCCGCGATAGCGATATTGTAGCGCTTGCCATTTGCCATTCTTTGAAGCTTTTGGATTGCATTTTGCTCAACATATGGCATTTGTACGATATGTTAAAGTTTAGCTGATTTTTGTGTGCAAATCGTGTCACACCACGTCACACTAAATTGGCTACAAATTGAACTTTTTCGACGAAATTGCTTTATTTTTGCACAGAACACGTAAACGTAAACTACAAGATGGCTATCTCGGATTTGTGAAAATGTTGGTTTTTGATCCACAAAATAACCCCCACCCCTCTCTGCAGTGCGCGGGTTAAAGGAATTAATTTTCTGATTTTCCAAATTTGCATAAGCAATTGCGAAAGTTGTATTATGCCGTGAAGCGGCGGAAAAATCAAAAACAAATATTTATGATTTTTTTTTGTGTGGGAAAAATGCACACAAAATCATTTTTTTTAAAGATATAAAAACAGAATGTAGTCAGAGAACTACATATGGGCAAATACCATACCAATTTTTAAAAAGATATCATCATTTTCCACTGACTTATGGCATATAAATAAAGTATGGGTAAATCATGACGTCATATTTTGACATTGCGGTTTTTAGCTTTTATTGACCAGATACAGACAAATAAATACCAGCACTTGATTTCTGAGATCAAATTGGTCTAGTAACACACCTTTTTGATTTATAGTTATAAATTTCAAGTTTTGACCTTCAGTGACCTGAACTTGACATTACCTTTACGTGAATGAAGTCAGGTGGCAAAATGACTATCACTATCGAATTATACGTGCAAAATAACTCTTCAAACATGTGTTGCATGACTTTTGTAGATAGTTTTAGCATAGTGACCTTTTGTGACCTGACCTTGACCTTGACCAGCAATCTCACTTTAGCTCATGCAGGATGTGTATCATGCCTTTGGTAGCACGTTGGGTGATCATGGTCGTAATCGAAGGCTTTGGATGGAAAGTATGGCCCATAAACGTCGATTTTTTTTATAAAGTCACAATTACACACCATTTCATTTATTAAAAAAATACACAACATAAAAAATAGTTTTATTACGCATTTACTTCACCCCCATATTGAGTGACCTGCACACGCCTATGATTTTTTAATTTTCAAAAGTCTCCGTCATATATCAATCTCCAATTCAATCTCTATCGATTCCCATTGGTTGTGTAAAATCGGCTGATCAACATGATAGCTGTGTTGGATCACATATACCACTAAAATGTGTAGTCCCCCCCCCCTGTTGCCCCCTATACAATATCTCTATTTTTTTTACTTTTTAGAAATGTAGATCGTGTTGAGGGGAACCAAACACCGTTTCATTTGTGAAAATCGGACCGGTAGATCTTTAGATCTCCGGGGGGCGGAATCCGCCCCCCCTGTTACAAATAGGGGTAGCCAGGATCCTGTTACAAATATGGTTAATTCACCTTACTAAGCCTGATTGTCTGATAGGGTTAAACACATCCAGATCGGAAGCGTTGCAATCGCCGTCAAAAATCGCAAAGTTGTGACGTCACAAATAAAATCAAGAATGTTTGTTAAAAATATGATATGTAAATGGTAGATTTAGGACAGAAGGCTTTCCAAGTTGTGTTTAGGGGGTATATAGACAAATCGAGAAAATTACGCTGAATTTTGCAAGCATAAAAACCTTATATTTGTCCCCAACCCCATTGTTTACAAAGTTTGCAACCTTTACACCAGCTGAAGGGGAAACGTGCGACTTTCGCAACGCAAGGTGTCGCAGGATTCGACAGATTATCTTGACTTCTAAGGCTGATCTAACTAAAGACATGATGTAGAAGTTTCGACCGGGAAAGTTTGTCTGCGACAGTATTATCTTCGAGAGTATTATTACGCAAAAGTTTCGTCGCAAAAAATTGAACCCGGAAGTCCTTTCCGTAGTTATGTCGTGTGACAATCTGGTCTGTAGCAGTTTCACTGTGTAAAATGAATGTGGCGTACAAGTTTTGGCGTAAAAGTTGTGCCGTAAAAGTTGTCCCATCACAGGTCTGTCCGTACCCAGCCACGAGTTGAACATCGGATAACGTCACGGGTGACGAGTTTGAGATGTAAGGTTTGGTCTGACCTACCCGTCAGTCTGGGGTTGAACATTGATTCGGCATTGGCTGGGGTGTCAGCCGAACGCCATTGGCTGGGTGGTGGGGGGGGGGGTCGTTTTGCGCCTCCGCCCCCTGGTTATCTTCCGAACCAATAACTTCAGCCAGACGCGCAAGGCGGCAATCGAAAGTTCTCAATCGAAAGCTCTCAACACATCCAAAGCATGCACAACATTTTCCAAATAAGGTCACATGTCAGGTCACGGTCCGGTCAAAATAAAATTGAGATACGTGAGTTTTTGGGGCATACTTTCCATCCACAGCTTTAGATTGCGATTATTATCGCCAAAGTGCTCTCAAACGTATAATACATATCCCGATTAAGCAAAAGTGAAATTAAAAGCAAAGGTCAAGGTCAAGGTCAGGACACAAAAGGTCACAAGTTCTACGAAAGCCATGCGACGCATGTTGTAGTTATTTTACACGTATAATTCGATTGTAGCAGTCATTTTCACAATCTGACAACATGCAAGGTCAGGTCAAATAAGGTCAAAATTTGAAATTGATAAATATACATAAAACACATGTGTCTAGACCAGTTTTGTTTCAGAAATACAATACTGGCATTTATTTGTTTGTATCTGGTCACGAAAAGACAAAACAACGCATTTTACAAATATGACGTCATGAGTTACTCATACTTATAGAGCGATAAGTCAGTCAAAAATTTAGATATTGCTTTTAAATTTAGTTTGGGTATTGTCTACATGTGGTTCCTCAACATATATTATGCTTTTTTAATGTTCGAAAATGTAGATTTTGAGAGCATTCACTTTTCTTTTTTTTGTGGGTCAAAAACAAATTCTCAAAAATCTGAGATTGCCATTTTGTTGCCCTTGCAATTTGCTATCTTTTCGCGTTTTCGATTGCATTTTGCTTCAAATGTGGCATTTGTACGGCCTGCTAAATTTTAGCTGATTTT